>JAVTVY010008717.1:0-45465 GCA_036873755.1 Hanleya hanleyi | reverse complement strand
GAGAAAGAAAAAAAACGTGTGACCAGCCACGCCACTCGAGTCGAGATAAGCACTCAGGATTTGTAACTGATGTGCAGACAGATAACTTGTGTACCTTTATTATTCAATCGTATAGCTCCGATAAGGACGTCTGGTCTTGAACTGTTCTCATTTCAGTCGTATAGGTTCGATAAAGACATTGTCCTGAACGTTTCTCATTTCAAAGCAAATTGTTCGGCGATGTTTTCGACGATCGAACTAGTCCGCCATTTTGATATTTCAAAGTTACGTCCCCTCTTTTTAGTCCACTCGGGAACCACTGCTGTCATACTGCTGTGGCTTATTGTCCTCCGCCACGAAGTGGTGGGAGGACTTGGAAATGCTAGCCGTCCGTCCTTCCGTGCGTCCTTCCGTCCGTCCCTCCGTCCATCTCACATCTTGTGAACGCGATATCTTGAGAACAATTCGACCAATCGACTTCAAACTTGAGAAGGTGCTTCACATCAGTTAGACGGCCATTGGTATTGATTTTCAGTGAGGTACGTAATCCAAGATGGCCGCCAACGACCATATTGGATTCTGTCCGTCCCACATCTTGTGAACGCGATATCTCAAGAACAATTCGACCAATCGACTTCAAACTTGAGAAGGTGCTTCACATCAGTTAGACGGCCATTGGTATTGATTTTCACTGAAGTGCGTAATCCAAGATGGCCGCCATCGATTATATTGGATTCTGTTCGTCCCACATCTTGTGAACGCGATATCTCAAGAACAATTCCACCAATCAACTTCAAGCTTGGGAAGATTCTTCACATCAGTCAGACGGCCATTGGTATTGATTTTCACTGAGGTACGTAATCCAAGATGGCTGCCATTGACCATATTGGATTCCATCTGTCCCAGATCTTGTGAACGCGATATCTCGAGAAGAATTCAACCAATCGACTTCAAACTCGAGAATGTGCTTCACATCAATTAGATGGCCATTGGTATTGATTTCCACTGAGGTACATAATCCAAGATGGCTGCCATTGACCATATTGGATTCTGTCCATCCCACATCTTGTGAACGCGATATCTCGAGAACAGTTCGACCAATCGACTTCAAACTCGAGAATGTGCTTCACATCAATTAGATGGCCATTGGTATTGATTTCCACTGAGGTACATAATCCAAGATGGCTGCCATCGACGATATTGGATTCCATCCGTCTCGGATCTTGTGAACGTGATATCTCGACAACAATTTGACCAATCAACTTCAAACTCGAGACGGTGCTTCACATCAGTTAGACAGCGATTGGTATTGATTTTCATTGAGGTAGTATGTATTCTAAGATGGCTGCCATTGACCATCTTGGATTTTACTCCGCCATATTGTACCCATCTGTGTTGTGAACGCGATATCTTGATCTATTCCACTCATCGATTTATAAACCTCAACATCCACAAATCCATATACAACTACAGACTTACATTCCAGTGTTACACTACCCATTACTGCTTCCCAAACCTCCTCAAATTGTCTCAACAATTCCAGATGAACGTCTCCTTCCACATACACAACTTTCCAAGTTATATTTAAGGAGATATTGGAAGCGTATATGCTGTATGCTCTCAAACAGGCTACTTGGCGGAGGACCTGCTAGCTACTCAGCTTGTGAGTCTGGTCTCCGAGACACGCTGTCCGTCAATCTCCGGGTTTTTCGGTTAAGTTCGGAACGGGCAAGCATTTTCTCTCTCAGTCAACATTTCACTTGGATGCGTGTGACGTTGAAAGACGTTTCCCCAGAAACAAGAAACGAACAAAACAGACATTCCCCAAAATACAGCTGATCGATGTACCATTTGGGAATAAATACACAAAGTGAGCAATGCAGATTGGTGTAAGAACAAAAGATCCACACTCTCTCCTGCGCAACTGGGGATCTACATGCGGGGGCATATGCTATAACATACAAAATATACGTTTTGGTCAGGACGGTATTAACACTGTACATATTGCAAACAAACTTGTATACAGTTATGTGGCAGGCAAATTTGCTCCAGGGGCTTCATTATATACATGTCCATTTGCGATAAAAAATGTCGCGAATGTATTTATTGTAAGTTTCCCACATTCAGGAGGGTATTCTCACTGTATACTTAGCAAACAAACTTGTGTGCAGCTATGTATGACACACAACTTTGCTTGATGAGCTTCATAACATTACTGACCTGTTCATTCACGATGAAAAATTGTCGCGAATTTATTTATTGTAAGTGTCCTACTAAAAAGATAAAAAAAATTGAGTTTCCAGACTGCATGCGATGAAAAACCCGAAAAAATTGAGTTTTGTTGTTTATTTTGCGGGCCGTAGGCGCGCCGAAAAATTGAGTTTTTCATCTTTTTGAAATTGAGTTATATAAAGGAAAAGTGTCTAAAATAACCCCTGTGCATAAAACGCACGCCCATTGGCTACATCAAAAGCTACAAAATGCATAATTCGTTAAAATGATATCCCAAAGTTCATAGCATAGTCCGTATTCATAGCTTAGTTCGTTATCTGCATTATCAGTCAAATACATTGTATATTAAATCATTATCCAATTATCATAGTCCATGTCCGTAGCGTAGCGTTGTAATTTCACATTCATCACATGTTACATTGCTAGTCATACCGCAAATGTGCACAAGAAGTATGACCAAAACAAATGCTTGAAAATCCTTCGAGTACCTCGGCTGCAAATGCAAAACAGTTTGCCAAAACATTTACACAAAAAACAAAACAATTTACCCAAAACACTACATGGAAAGCAAAACAGTTTACCAAAACTTTACATGAAAAGCAAAACAAAAATTTTCAAACAGAACAAAATACATGTAGAACAGCTTTTAATTGTATCAAAATGTCAAAACAGTTAACAAAAGAACCACACTTATTTCGAAACAGAATTAACCTACCAGTCATGCCAGTTCATTGCAAGAAAAAACTGTCATGTCAGTAGAAAGGAATCAAATGGGAAACTCAATCAGTTACATGACAAAAGAATTCTGCATTAAATGACAGCACGCATTTTCCAATTCATACCACAACATGGTATTTGTTTTATTGTTGCAACAAAAATATTACTGAAACAAACACAGACACAACTACATGTATCAGGTGGTTGTGTCTCAAATATTTTCCATGGTTATCACCAAGTACTATCTAACTTCTTTAGCATGACCAATGCTAAGTCATACCTCATCCTTAAGGGTTAACATTAGGACTTGATGTTACTCATCATGGAAGCTAGATAATGATCGACATGGACACAATATGTACTGCACTTAAGGAAGTTGTCGATACGTGTTAACTTTTTCCCCCATATAATCGGGTTTTGTAAGCGTGTTTTGACGAGTGTTCACCTAACCCATGAAGACGGATTTTGACAAGTTCCCATGTGGTGGATTATTCTTGCAATTTTTTGTGTTAACTTTGAGTAAAACCTCATTAAAACTATACATTTTCAGAAAGCCAAAATTTCAATAAATCTGACTATATGGACTGTTGGTATGTTTTGTAGTAAGGATAAAATGAAATTGGGAGGGGAATAGAAATAATCGATGGAAAATGCGCTATTTGACACCAAATGTGTTTGGTGTGCTCCAAGAGAAACATTCGAAAAATAGTAAAATCTGCTTCCAAATTCCTGAATATTTCCTCTAACCTTGATGACTAACTTGTCAAATCTGCCTATCTGAGTTTATTTTACATATTTTCCCGGGACATGTTATCTTCGCCGTAAATGTTTTATCCGCCATTCTTTTCTCAGTCGGCTTTTCTTGACAGTAACCATAGCGACCACGTGCAAACAAACCCTCTTCCTCCAATCACGCCGGGCCTCTCTCAACCTTGGCCAATCAGTGGTACTGTTTCATTTTTCACCTTATGAATATTTATTACCGGGGTACCGATTTTAACAGTTATAGCTGAGCTCATTCTATACCTGCCATCTTGTGATGTCACTGCCAAATCTATAGAGAATTAGCTTCACAACGGTATACAATGACATGCGAATGGCAGCGGGAAAACCAGAAGTGAACATTGCAAAACGACAAAATGCGACAATTTCTTCGCTTTTTTTCATGATTTCCAACAGACGGAAAGCAGGCACAACACATTTTCTCACAAGATTACTTATTTTTAGAATAAATGTTGCTGATCTTGGTATAAAACGTGAACAAATTACGTAGAATGGGTATGTGGGAGACCATTGGTAAATATTTCTCGACATGACATGGGACATAAAATCAGATATTTTGTTTTTCTGGAAAAGTATGAAAATTGAAATGAGTCAAAGAACATTTTGAGAATTGTCACTTTTACTGATTTGCAATAAATCGATCATCCGTCTGTTTGACCACCTCAAAGATCACTTCCGGTGATCGATTTTTCAGAGAAATTACCATAGCTCATTATTAAAGCATTTTCTGTTCAGGGGTCAGAATTGTACCAAATTACCAATAGGACATGTATATCACTCCTGCATGCTACATGTATATTAACAAATGCAAATTTACAGATAATTTACTGGACAAAGCAAATTTTATCCAGACTTGTCGTGTACAAGTATACATATTTCGACCCCTGCTGTTTACCATCAAATGAATCAGTGCTCCCAAGTCCCAATTATATATTCCATCTTGTGTTCTTATCTTTACCAGGTGTGCTGGCCAATCTTCCTCTGACATCAAGAGAATGGCACCAAGAACTGTTACCGGCCATCGAGAAATGCTACCTCCACACATCTTCTCAGGGGTCCTTCACCTACACACAGGCTCAGACTGTACATAACAAGATCCTTCTTAATCGGGTAAGCCCCAACACTTTCTACGTTTCAAGGTGAGTGATTGCTCTGGCTCTCCATCACCTTCCCTGTACAACTTTTTTTTTTTTTCCAAGGAGAGCTTCCGATCACTCACTTGGAAATTGGAATCATTACTGTAACCGGCCGTTATAGGGCTCGTTTTTCGACGGGAATCTGATTCTCTTATTATTCCCGTAAATTTGCCATACGTGAATCCAGGTGGATTCCCGTAACATCAAGTCAAATTAAAAATAATTGTATACTTTTAATCCTCTTGAAAATGACACAAACTTGATTATCTTCGACGATCAGCGAAACAGGAAGTCCAAAACTCGCTCCAAGCGCACTATCCACCAAATTATCGGACTATTTGCATATACGGCAACGGAAATAAGCCTGCCATAAAGTAATGCGCTAAAGGGAGACAATTCTTCCGTAACTGCAGTACCGGTTAACAAAGAATATTGGCAGTTCGTTGCAAATTACTGATGCCGTCATTGTTCATACATGTATCAATCGAAATAATCACAAGATCTCTTCCCATGTGTAGATATGAATTCGTTTGCCTTTTATTGCGTTTACGGTGAAGTAATTACAATTCATGTGAAATTCCCACACACATTTTCCGGACTCCATGCTGGTTCTAAATTTTAACGATCACGTATAAAGTCTGTCTGTTCGTCTTCAAGAATTCCGAAAGTCATGATGAGCGCGGAGAAGTTGGATTCCCGTGTGACTAAATTATGGGAATCCATTTGTATTCTGGTTAAATTTGACGAAAAACGAGCCCTGATTATATGTCAATTGTTATATCCTGGACAGACGATAACTCGCCGAGCATTCCAGCATATCATGCAGAGAAATGAGACACACAACTACAGATGTAGAGACACCATAAATGTCCTACTTTATTTGAACATGCGCACAAGCGACCTTACAATAGATGACGTCACCATCTATGTGTTACACAATATTACATCAATCAGTTGGGGAGACTAGCTATAACGGCACTACCAGTACCACATAAATAAGGGAATCGTAGCCCACGTTAAGTTACACACAACCAAACTTTGTCTCAGACCGTTGTGATGGGGTAACCTAGCTCAAGAAAATGACGAGAATAACTCATTTAAAGTTCCAATATTTACTTCACACCAGTGGCCCAGATTATGAGTATACAATATAGAAGTTTACAAATGTATCCCAATCATTATTCCGGCAATTCAGAAGTTCTGCATACAGTGTATTACAAAGTAGAAATATAGCCTGTAGAATGGTGTCCTAGTGATGTTCACTTTACAAAGTCGGAATCCGAAATGCCAAAAGCACAGTCAAAGTACGGTAATTCCCCTAATAATTCAATCACAGGAAGTTCACTTTTCAACTCTGTTATTCAAACACAGAGAAAAAGTAACATTCCCATTCTCCATTCAAATTGAAGAGAAGTCATATAATGACAAAATGTGACACTTTGTGGCTGGTACCATCAAGAATATTTCCGGATATAAGTCATTTTTGCTGCACTTCCGGTGATCGAATTATTAGGGGAATTGCCGTACATGATTAAAGATTCAACAAACAATGTATTTCCTGGTAAAACAATACCAAAGGTACATGTAGCAATGAACCAGTTAGACAAGATCAGGTGCCAACATATCTGTGTAAGAATGGCACCAGAGCTCTCACAGCAGGGACAGACATATATGACTTGTTATAAAGAAGGGGATTAACAATAACTACCTGCCTACACGGTCACCTGCAAAGCCGGCGTATGGCGTTGGGCACACCGGTTCTCGTTAGATCACCGAAGTTAAGCAACGCACAGCTCGGTCAATACTTGGATGGGTGACCAGGTGCTGTACTGGCTGGGCTGATCAGTGTCCAGGGTAATAGGAACTGAGGGCGATGATAGTTGCTACGCTAATGACTCGCTAGCGATGACAGCTGGGAAAGTTAATAGTACCCACTGTCAATTAGAGACCGCTATATAAATTCTCTCACGGTAGCACATCACACACACCTGGTCAGAAAAAGAGACGGGTCTACGTGTACAGTACAGTCAGACGGTGTCAATGCACTGTAAATAAGTTACTTGCACAGCCTGGACAGCACGGGACCTCGACTGCTACTGACCCTGTCTCGACCACCCTAGTAAGCAGCGGGGTTACTGCCAGCTTCTAAATATCTTTGTAAGACATGTAAGAGGGTGCTCCTAGATGGAAGGAGGGATTTCCGAACCAACAACAACAGTGCCTGCTGGGCTGAGCTGATACAAAGGGACTAAATTACAAGGACCAATAAAGAAAAAAATACATGTCTATACAGTTAAGGATGTCCGCTGGTGGTTTTTGGCTTTGGCAGCCATTTTGCCTGTTTTTTCTATTGAGTTATCTCCCTTTCCTAGGTTAAGACATAGCGATTTCCTTTAAAAGCCTTCTAGCTGAGAAATTTGCACAGCAACATCCATCCAATTTGATAAATTTTGATAGACATTGTGATTATCTGCGAACAGTTAGAATATAAGAAAAAGTTAAATACTATTTATATGAATTTTTCATGAATATGCTTCAAAACTAGGGCTATTCCCTATGTTTTCTGGGTTATCAAATTGAGCATGGGTCAGTCCACTTAACGTTGCCTACAGCTAAAAAATGCACACCAACCTATATATTTTTCCTTGTTTTTCCTCATATTACACAATTATGAATTACCCTATTTCTTCTAATGTTTCGAACTGCATTTTTAGAATTTAAAGCAGAATAAAACCATCTTTATGCCAACCGAGGCTAAACATTGTGGCATGGACAATGTTATTCATCTCAATAATTGAAAATCTAGCCAGTGAAATTTGTAGAATGTTAGCAGAATTTCTTTCCACAGATGCCTGAATTTCAGTTTTTCTGTCTGAAAAATTAGAAGAAATATGATAGCGAAGATTTTAGAATAACATTTAAATTAAACTAACACAATCTATACTGCAGATATTAAATTTAAATATCGCTTGATGAAATTATGTTGAAAGAAAAATGGAGAAAACATTTGATCACTCTTGAGTCTCGCTTTTATTCGCGCAAAACAAAATCGATAATGTATGGTATCTGTTTAACATGTTTAATATTGAGCAATCTTGGTAGTAAACTTTCTTATCCTCATAATATTTATAAATCAAAGGAACTACTCAAAGTGCTGAGAAACACTCAGCCTTGCGAGTGTCTCAATAGGATCCTACACGCCGATTGTGTGTAGACATGGTAGAGTGACATCATCTTTAAGGCCATTATCACTTGATTGGTTGTTAGCATGACCAGCCCTCATCTATATTTTAAGGGCATAATTAAAATAGATGAAGGGTACTAATATGCTATGGTGCAACAAACAGGCACTTCATGTTGATGTCACTTATTACAGTTACATGTGCATATGAAGAAATTTTAACTTCTGATAATGCCACTATTTCGTCTGAGTGTTGTGGAGATAGAAAAGATAATAACAGGTTCAAGTTCAAATTATTTGTTTTTAATTAACTTAATTAAACTGATTTGAGGCCAATATTTGCACCAAGATCGTGACATACACGATCGTGACATACACCATGGTGACATCCAAAAGATGCTTTTATATGTAATAATACACATAGAAGATGACTTTCTTTGTAGTCACTAGGTGGAGTGGATCTGAAGAAAGAAATTGATGCACAATTAAAGTGGCAAAAGTGTGATTTAAGAAAATAATTTTAAGGTCCTAACCACCGTGGTTGGACGTAACACTGTCCGTCCTCCAATAAACCCTCATTGCAGAGATCTCTAAGTACTCACAACTACATAGTTAATGATGCCAACCTTATTAAAAGTTCTGCCCCTTCTGTCTTTTCATGAATGTGAAGTTGCTGACAAATCAGGGGTTATTCTTGACAAAAAATTTTCATCTACTCAATTTCTGAATTCAATAAAACTCAATTTTTTTCGCGCGCCTTTGGCGCGCTAAATAATGCCTAAAACTCAATTTTTCCCGATTTTCATCGAATGAAGTATGAAAACTCAATTTTTCCCAATTTTCATCGAATGAAGTGGGAAAACTCAATTTTTAGTGCCTTTTCATCTTAGAAATAGGAAGAATCGATCATTCAGTAGTTTTAGTCCGAGCTTAATGCAGGTGTCAAGCGAACCACTCCCGGGGTTTGGTGGGACCAATGGAATTTACACATTACAAAATCTATTCATGGAGACACTTTACATTTCTTGACATTTGGCAGCTCTACATCATCCCGCCTACTTTCACTTTCAGGGACGTGCAAATGCCTGCGTCTGACTCTCCCCATTTACTGGAGTTTATTATTGATCATCAACTGTATGAATGTCTCCATGCATAGATCTTTATTCAGTTCTTTATTTTTCTAAGTTCAGTTTTTCAGCATTTTAAATCCCAATCCTTGACATTTCACCTGTACATTCACATCAACTCTGGAACGATATGTTCGCAACCGCAGCACCTCCATCAGTCTCAGACGAGTTCTTCTGTCTGTGGTATTCATGGCGGGAACTGTCGTCGATAAGGTAAACACCACATGACCACACCACATCCTGGTACCTGGAGTCGGAAATCGCCAACCCCAGTTTCCCCTCATAAAGAAATACAGGCGAGGGTTCCCCACATACACCGCACAGGGGTAGAATTTCGCAAAATTTTGCGAGAATCCAGTTGGATTCTCAATGGCTTAGTTTGCGAGTATCCAGAGAATCCAAATTTGCGGACTTTGTATTCCCAGTGGCACAGTTTGTGAGAATCCAAATTTCTCGCACCCAGCATTTCTTGACCAGTTGCCACTTCCATCAGTGCTGGTCTCAGCCCTCGCAATTAGCCACGGCAAATGGCAATTGCCGTGGTAAATGCCGGGGTAAAATCACTTCGCGTCGGCAGTTTTTTTGCCGAGGGTCGTAAAGTGATGTTGTTGTTGTTGTCAGTAAACAACATACGGTCGATGGTAAAATACGTCTTTTTGAACTGCTTATTCTTGCTAAACATTTTGGTTTTAATAAACGAGACAGCTTCTTGCATTGTGATTGTCTGATTAATTAATTTGGAGACAACAGTCGACACAAATGTACTTTCCCAAGAACAGGAAGCCAATCTGCAAGTCTTCGGTTGAATGTCTGTCACTCTCCAGCATGCAGGTCATTCCTCAGCTGACGTTTGTTTATCGTCACAACAGCACGCGTGATCGCATATTCGGAGAGCGCACTTCATACTCGTGGGGGTTACGATGAAGGGGAATTCACATAAACTTACCATTATGTATTATTGTTTATTCAATAATCTGGTTACCTGTAATAGTGAACGGAGTAGTAGTTTCGAATTAATTACCACTGGCACTCAATTCATTATATAATCCATGGCTTCATACAGGACACGGAAGATAATTTGTCAGAAATTTGGAGTACCGCACTCCTCGAGAGCCCCGGCAATTGCAATTCTCCTGCACAGCGGTATTGTTTACAAGTTTCTACGGTGTCTAATTTTGACTTTGAAATCGTACGTCGGGCTGACGAAATGGTGAAATCCAAAACTGTCGTTAATTGGGGGTTGTCCTGCATAAAACCTGAAGTGACGGACGATGGGGAAACTGTGCTCAAACTCTATTGTGAGGTGTGTAGGAACTATTACGCTGACCGGCCAACATGTCACCGACCACGTGGCTTCGTCACTAATTTGTCCGATAAATGGGTAGCTGGAACCATAGGATACATGTGACAATGCTGCAGGCCTCTGATATATAGAGAAAGAGGCTCTCTTTCTCTATATATCAGAGGCCTGCAGCATTGTCACATGTCTCCTATGGCTGGAACCGATGTAATAAAAAAATACAATGCCGCCGACCACATCGCCAAGTCCGTGGCTCATCGAACAGCGGCATTAGCTCTCGCTAGAAATACTGAAGGTGAGACTGGCAGACAAACAACCTTGCCAGAGGGAGTCCGGAAAATAACAGCTGCGAACAGAAACCAATTGACGAAAAAATTTCAACTTGTGCACTTTCTTGTGGTCAACTGTAAACCATTTACAGATTATGAACGTTTCGTGAGGTTTGAAAAAAATGTTCACCGAGTTGACGTGGGGTCAGGCTATTTAACCACCCACTGTGCAAAAGCCGAGCTGAGGGTGGCCTGCCCCACACAGATGATGATGATGAAAGTACAGATGGGGAGTACGCACCAAGTGAGACGGACATTGAGTTTGGGAGCAACTCCAGCAGCTCCATGGAATCAGATTCAGGGGCGGAATCAGATTGAACAGTTGTACCACTAATACTTTGTAAATAGTCCAGGTGTTCCGTAGCTTTCCTGGTGTTTTAATTGTGACTACACTAACTCACGACACATGCACAAGTTGCAGTGAGTTGAGATTTAGTATGGTAATTGTTTTTCGAGTTTGGTAGTGTACTGTGTTCAAAACTTTTCTTGATGGAACACCCAGACTGGGAGTGACTTCTGTTCATTATTTTGAATCGGAATTATTGATGAAGCTCAAAAGTGAACTAAATACATCATGACAGAGTAATAAGAACTTTTTATTCAGTCTTGTTTGCAAAAGAATTAGTTATACATGTACATATTACAAAAATGAATGCATGCAAGCACTATGTGAATTCCAGCAAACAGTCATTTCATTATTTTAGTGAAAACTACTGCAGAAAAAAATTTGCCGTGGTGAAGCCCTTTTTTTGCCGTGGTAATTGATTTCTCCTCAGCAATTTTTTTGCCGTGGAGAATTTTCCTAATTGTGAGGGCTGTGGTCACTGTGCAACTAGATGTAAACTTCTCAATGGGAAATTAATTGAAATCACTTTATTTATATATTCTTAGGAGGGTGGTTAGCACACCTAAAATAGCACACCCTTAAATTAGTTCAGGCGAGTGATTGGTTATCTCCATTGATGAGCAGTATTCAACCTAAACATTTTTTGCTAAGTGGTAAGTATATATAGTCTGAATCTTATTTCTTTTGTATCTTTGTATTGCAAAAAAACAAAACAATTGGGATTGTCTGCATTGCAAAAAAAAAAATAAAAAAAATAAATAAAAAATAAAATCTGGCCACCTGCCTCATTTCCTGGCAAGCAGTAAAACAATTATTAATGAACCTTTGTATAAAGACTAGGCATAACAGCTTGGCATGGATTTATATCAGATACCGGTACGCAGCAACATTAAAAAAATAAGGAAATTCCTGATATTTTTGTCCCACATATTTTCATTTCATACCATGATGGTTTTTACAGTGAAAGATAAAAATTACCAACAAAAATTGAAGAGTCGCAGACATAATCAAGAAGTGCAGTGCCGTTAAAGTTAAAATCTTGACCTCAAATAAACTGACTTCTGAAGAAATGCGTCTTCTCAACGCAAATGGGTAGACCGCGTTGTTGTTCTTCATGACAGCTCATGCAGGCAATGTCTCTGAACGATCCATTTTTATTTTCACAAATTTCCTTACCGCTTGATTCTACTTTGCCCGATGTGCTGTCTTAGGGAAAATTGTTTATCAGTCTAATTATGAACGAATCCGAATCAAATTCATCTGCGAATTGATATCCAAATGTCCCAGGTTTTATTTTCACCCTCGTGTTATTCGCTGTGAGGACCACGTGTTAGCCGGATTCCATTCCTTCATATAGGCTGTTTTCGCCTGTTGGGTTTAACGTAGGTGGCTTTTGCACCAACAGCCGAGCGAAGGAGAATACATTGAGTCATTTGGCGCCAGTCGGGAACCATTACAGAAAGTATTCGAGGCTCTCAAAAAATAATCTAGCAAAGGTTTCCGAGGGTTAGTTAGCGCATTACGTCATCAAAACATAGAAGAATAAAACGTTTGCGGTGCGTATAACAACAACAACGCACACATCGCTCTTCCGCCACGTGAGTGCAGTCTTTTCTTTCTTCTCGCGAGCTGTATTATCTTTGCATTTCGTTACAGAAACTCAATTTTATTGAAGGAAACTCAATTTTTTCGCGCGCCTACGGCGCGCGAATGTCCGAAAAATAAAATACTCAATTTTTTCATGGAAAACTCAATTTCCAAAAAAACGTCAAAACTCAATTCTTATTTGTTTTTCATCGGGGTTACCCCGATGAAAAACTGTCAAGAAAAACCCCTGCAAATGCAAACACATACGTCTAAATGGACCGTGTGGGGTGTCCTTCTGCATCTACATGCAGAGAGTTACAAGATGACACCCCACACGGTCCATTTAGACCACAGATGGTCTATCTCTACCCCAAAAACCTTCCTCCGCATCCTCAAAATGCCTACTTTGTCTACTACTCCTACTGATGTCACCAATGACATCACAGATCATGTGGAGATCCCTCAAGCCGTGGTCTACATACCGAGGGCTTCACTTTGACACCTCACCCGACGCATTCGAACCAAGAATGGTCCCTCAATCGCTCAAGCACACCCTCACGCACCCCAAAACGCCAGCTTTCGCTACCACTGCTACTTTTGTATGTATGGTCCCTGTGTGACGTCATACCCAACAAATAGTGATATTATCTTGTAAATATTCGATGCAGCAATCAATGCTGAATAATATGTGGCCAACATTATAAAGATTGGATAATAATTATGGAAGATAAGACTATTCTTGTAACCCTACCCCCTATTGTCATAAAAATTGTACTTATTAACACAGGAGTAAATTCGAAGTGATTAAAAGGGTAGTGAGTCCCAGTTTATCGACTGTTATCAAATTGTTTCTTATTTGACATGTCCTAAAGCACATAAAAAACATAGTTTCGGTCTGTAGTGGTGGGGGGGGGGGGGGGGTGCAAGGTGAGCCCTAGTAGCTCACGGACTATACCAGATATATCAAGGAATATTCGAAGTGGGAACGTAGAAAATTGGCTTGATAAAATGATGATTTGAAGAGGCAATGTTATCAGTTTATCAGCATGTATGTCTGTAGTGTTAAATGTTTTTGTATGAATGCAACGCTTAAACAGTAATATATGTTGCGACAGGTACAAAATAAACACTTTTGACCACAAAAGAGTAAACTCTGATGACCTCTCCTGGCAAGGTCAAATAATAGCGGCAATCGTGAGGCAGTCTATTAATAAATGTGACGCCGCAAACTAATGTCAAACACAGGCAGATAAATGATGCGTATTTAATTTCTGAAAGCAGCCAGGCCCGAGATTTAAATCTTGGAGCATTTTTACCCCTCGGAATGACCCCCGCCCAAATTTTGTCTCCACTTCAAAGATTCACTTTATTTATTAGTTTCTTTCTGCAGTGTTTTTAAGACACAAGTTGATTTAGCAATGTGTGGTAACAAGTTCCTACGACATAGGCTACCATCTGCAAATTGTCCGGAAGTCAGTCACTGAGTGAGTCCATCCGAATCCTTTCATCGGCAAATAAGGAGAACCGTTTACATTAGAACCTTGATTTTTTGCATGAAGGTGCATTAAGGGACTGTTACCAGCAAGTTCTGAGCTGACCTACTTTTGATGAAAATTTCTGGTGATTTTTGATGAAAATCACTGATGATTCTGACTTGGGCTGTGCCCATCTTAATATAGACAGGATTTCAACTTGGGATTTCCAAGAGTTCAGTGCGTGTCGTAGTCCTAATGCCTACCCTACTTCGTAGGTCCTGTGACGTTAGTCACACTGCCATGTATGGAAAGTCACATTTCAAAGACTTCCTCATAGACGTATTAGAGTTTACTTCAAAAAATAATTAGAGAACAATCATATGCCAGTATATTTATTCTACAAGCTAAGCTTCAACGCAAATTTTTGATATCTTGTGTCCCTAAATATAGAAATAAAAAATAAAGATGAAATCTGCCCACCGCCCCTCCCCGTTGAGCAGTTGATGACAAACGAACCCTTAATTTTAACGAGCTTTTAGGTGAGAATACAATGCCAGATATGTTCCATTGACGGTTTCTAGACTGGTTTCACATTTTCTATCTATAGACATTTACATCATTACATTACATGATCCACATGGACATTTACGTTTTCTTCTGTGTACCTGCACCGTGAATGAATTATTCAAACCCATTACTTTAGTGTTGAGTCATGACTGATGATGTGTAGACAACCATGACAACACAGATATGTTAACAGGAAATATTTTAAAATACATTCATAGCTCTGCAGACTTGCAATATGTGCCCATCCTGCATAAATGCAGGTCTGTTTACATTGCACTCTGTGCCAGGCCTGTATGCACATATGGGCCATACAGCTAGTACATGAACTGCTCATTTAACCCTACCTGGCCTGGGGCGGAGGGGGCGAAATGGCTCCCCCCCCCCCCTCACCAAACTTTCTGCACTACATGTATCTCCAGAACGACAAAAAAATGGAGAGCTGAAACTTCTTGACTTTTTGAGCCTACTTTTTGAGCCTACTTGCATAACCCCCAGAACAGGGAATCGTGGGTAAATTCAAGATGGCGGCCACGTGGGGTACCAGAAAAGTGATGTTATTGTCATATTTCTTCAAAATCTCTGCTTTTCCGCGATGAAAAGTGGGCAAAAACTATTTTATTTCACATCACATTAATTTTTGCTGATTTTTCATGCCATTTTTGCGGAGAAATTGCATGAATAAAAAATTTGGAAAATCCGACCAAAAAATGCCATTTTTGAAAATGACGTCACTGTGACGTCATCAAAGCGGCCATCTTGGATTGTTTTACATTTTCTGGTACATGAAGAGCTTGACACAAGGGTATAGTGTGGTAAGTATCAGACCCCTAGCTCAAGAGGTAAGAAAAATAATTAGGGGGGGGGCCATTTCGCCCCCCCCCCCCTCCCCAATGGTCAGGACAGGCCCCAAAAAGCCCAGGCCAGATAGGGTTAAAATAACAGCCAATGAACAGACTGCGTTCAGGTGTGATTCGCCACCTTTGTGGGATCTCGGTGTATAAGTTCAATACCTTGTTGAATGAAGGTCAAATTCATAATGAAGGTCAAATTTATGGAGGGAAAATGCTGGAGGGCAAACTCTTTGAAGTTTCGGGCAGAAATGATGTGGAGGTGACCTAATTTAAAAGGAATGCAGATAATGAACATGTGAATTCAGAACTATTATAGGGGATAAAATTTACACCACATTGCCTGGCACTTATAATTGGCTCAAATATGGGTACATACGGAGAGGTCCTGAGGTCATGAATGCTGTTTGTATGTGCACTTTAGGATTTTTAACCATTTTGAATATTCTTAGACTGAGTCGGGGAGCTTCTTGAAATTAGGGTCTGAGTTCCTTGATAGGAATGGCATATGTCATTTATCTTAAACTGATCGTAAACCCTCAAGTAAAGTTTCCATCAAATGAAAGACCATTGCAAACAATGTGGGAAAATATTTATTGTAATTTTTTTTTACGATTTTATTACACAGAGTAAACTGCAAATAAAGCATGGTATTCTATGGTGGTCTGTTGCAATCATATCTAGGTCCAGTGACGTCACACTGTCTTATACATATATTTCAAACTTTGTATGCACTTTCCAATGCTTCATTCAAGCTTAAAGGTGAAGTGCAGTGGTTTTTAAATTCTCCGTTTTACATTTAATATAGGTTGAATAATGATAGAAATACCAGTATATCTACTTCACTTGGATTAATTTGAATTATCTTGTCTGCTAGAATCTTTTTATAAGTTGGTACCCCAAGCCCAGCTGAATTCAGATTTGCAAAATGTCATCACTTATCTTCCCTTGATTGTGACATCACATCGGACCAGTCGCCCGGTGACTGAACGTTACAAGTATTGACGACCGACCAGGTGGTCTGATGTGACGTCACAAACCAGCGTCAAACAAGTGCAGATAAGCGATGCGGATTTCATTTCTGAAATCGGCCGGGCTTGAGATACCATGCAAGTTCGAAGCACTTCTCAAAAGCTACCAGGAGACAAAATACTTCAGAAAAACTAAATGAGGTAGTTAGCCTGATATTTCCATCATTAAATGGCCCATGAAGAATATAAAAAGGAAAATATGAAAACCTTTGTATTTCACCTTTAAGGTGTGTATACTTTTAGTTTCAACAAAGACTCACTGTTCCAATGTGCATGTTTCATCAAACTCTGAGAGATGGTAACTCATATTGTGTCAATTCAGTTTGAATCTTCGCTTCGTATGGGTGCCCAAACTAAAAGTATATAGATATTGAAACAAGATACATGTACATTGTATGAAGCCACAGGCATGGGACTCCAAAGTTCGGTGCATATTCAGTAGATCAGAAAACTGAGCATAATCAAACTAAACAGGTTAGGGAGAACCTCTCTCTAAAAATGGAGGTAAAAAAGGTTGTTTTTGCTTAATAACTTTTGACTTATTCATCATAATGCTAGAAAATCTTCAGGCGACTTACTTTAAATATTGTTCCCTGCCGGAACAGTGGTTTTTCAATGAAAGTGTGCATAGTCTGTTAACAGAGAACAAAACATGTCGTCTATTCTTAATCAAATTAGATAGACAGCAATTTGTTTTTTCAATACCGTCCGATGCGGATAAATATATCCATGATCGCCTATGGTGGATGTTTCTACCTTTGATATATCATTGAATTTATTGGACAAAAACGGCCTTTTTTAACCTCCATTTTTCGAGAGAGGTTTCCCCTAACCTGCTAAAGTGCTTCAGCATGTTCAGTATCACATAATTAATACCACAGATATTCTATTGACGTCAATTGTCCATTATGTCAATATTTAATGTAATTTCTAAAGTGATTTTTTTTCATCCAGAATCCACTGATACTGGGTATAAAAAGAGCATTGTTACTGTTCCAATGTCTCATCTAATGCAGCAAAAAATGGAATAGAAATATCATTTATTAAAAAAAAAAAAGAAACAGTAAGCTTTTCTCCAGGGTTAAGCTCAAGTGATGGTTATTTCAGTAAAAGTATACATTTTCATTTGAAAAGGATCTTAGTCATGTTTATAGTAACTACAGCAGCAGGGCTTCGTGTTTAGCGCGAGTGATAGCTCACCTGCACGCAAACACTCACGTCAATTCATGCCACGAGAGTGATTTTAGCTCACGTAAACTGTCACATTTTATATTGTATTATATTGCAATCATTCGCCTGACTTTTAAATACCCTCTCCTAAATATTTTTACGCGAGCTATTTTTAGCTCGCGCACTAATTCTAAACACGAAGCCCTGCTGAGCAGAACGTCACCAGCTAGTAAGCAAAGCCGTTGTTATCCATAATTAATTTGTTTGGTTTTTAGTTTCCAAATTATAGGAATGCCCATCAAACAAAAAAATATACAGTACTCGCATGTTTCTATAAATTTGGCAAAATTGGATTCAGCCATATTTAATATGCTGATATTAAACATTGATATGCTATGATACATTTACAGAGATTGCTTTTCCACCTGAATCCCATTCCCGTCCACACTCTCAGGGGAATTTTAACAATTTGTACAGAAATTGTAGTTCTGCATTCTCATGTACATGTATTTGGGTTGAGAGAATCTTGGGTTAGCTCGCCGTATATGAGGTATTGAGAGAGAGAGGGGGAAGTGGCGGTGTTGGTGTCTTTGTCGGTGTCCGGTTAAGTTTTTATGTTTAGCACAACGTCAGGCTCAAGATGGAAGGTTAATGTTTTTTGTTTAGGCTGGGCTTAGAATAATTTTGACTTCTTTTGGGTTAAATTATCACGCCTTTGATACGAGAGATGGGAGACATACAATCTGTGATTGCTTCTTTCCTGCTTTGATATTCAAATATAGTTCATCTTTCAATCCAACTTCAACATCACTGACAAAGAAGTCAAATTTTTATAACAATATGTATGTCATTGCCAGTGATGTGCAACCTGAAGGGATCGATCTTTATGCGAAGCTGCATGTTATTGACAAAACCCAAAACGGCGAGCTGCCGGGTTACACATAACCCTTGTTTTATTAACAGCATCTTGATGTAGTGAGATTGTGCAAAATGGGTTATTTTGAGGTGAAAACTGCACACTTTTCTCCCCGTAAACCTATGAAGCCAGTCGAGAACCACGTTAAATTTATAACCCTGAAATATTGATAGTGTCAATAGTTTGTTGTTGCTCAAAAACGGTTTTGGTTCTGGACTGGCTTCATAGGTTTACAGAGAGAAAAATGTGCTGTTTTCACGGCGCAATAGATGACTGTGCAAATCCACTACTTCAAGATGCTGTTATTCTTAAACCCTAAAACCCAGAGCCTAGAAAATATTCAGAGCGTACGACTGAAAAATTTCTTTCATATGTGTTATTTCATTTTGGCACTCCAAACCGCACCTCATGGGGGCAAAATCTCATTACGCCGTGCCAGGTCCTTTCAACGAAGAACAAGGCCTGAGATGTACACGTATATCATGTATATTGAACAAGCCCATGATTTCCTCGTATCAAGCTGTGAGAGCTCTCCAAGTAGTTTCAGAAGAACTGTAACGACCTCGTTATATCAATAATGAGTCTCTGAATATAGAAGTTTTGACAAGATCCTCAGAGATCTGTAGTGTCATCACGATGTTTGATTTCGATGGTTAGAACATATATCCATACTGAGAGAGGATGCGAATCTCTGTACGATCAATAATCAAGTAATCACGACGATCGTGATGAAGTGACAATGGACGGAACTATTTGTGTCTCATGTAACCTGATACTCTTGATTTTTACATTTACATTGTACCGCTATCCCTCCATTATCCAGGCAAATGGCATATCATACCGTATTGATTTTTGCCATTTTTGTTTACGGATGAAAGCTGATAGGTGCGTTATTTGTGTAGGCTCAAGTAGGATGTACTGGATTGATACAAGAATGTTTTTAAGCAATTTTCATGCTAATTGAATTGAGATGTGGCATCATGTAAACTGTACACACAGGGTCATAGCCAGATATATTGACGGACGAACCGGTTTGCTCTCGCTTCAAAAGGCCACATCAGGGGGTTTGATATATGATAAAAATAGGGGGGTTACCTCTGTCTGAAAGAGAAGTATTTTTATGAGAATTTTTTCTTTCTTTTTTTTCACCTGCTTCAGAAAACCTCCCCTGGCTACGGGCCAGACATGTACATAGGTCATGTAGATTGTCAAAATGGTCAACATCAGTGTTCTACAATTCTGGCCATCCCGAGGTTTATAATATGCAGGACCAGGGCCAGCTTTTATTCACTGTGCTTTTTGCCTGCTATAAATACTATGCAATTAGTCTAGGCTGAATAAAAATGGTTCATATATTTAAAAAAAAACAGAGGTGGGTTTTTTTTTTTTTTTTTTTTTTTTTTTTGCCGGCCGATAGACTAGGTCATATATTGTGATCGCAAGTTCTTTCCGTGCATCCATCTGTTAAAGTGATAGTAAACCCTCCGACGAAGTGAAGGTCAAATGAAACACAAATTTCAACCGTATCCAAATATATTTTTACTTCATTTATGTGATTTTTTCTAACCGGGTAAAAAGTACCTAACTTTTTGTATGGAAACTCAAAAGTACCAAGACAATTTGAATCTTGCATTTAATTTCCTCGATTTTGGTGAAACATGACATTGGAACAGTGGGTCTGTGTTGAAACTCAAAGTATACACACCTTAAGCTTGAGTCAAGCATTGGAAAGTGCATACAAAGTTTAAAATATAGGTATAAAGGCTGTGTGGCGTCATCAGACCTAGATATGATCATAACAGACCACCATAGAATCCCATGTTTTATTTGCGGTTTACTCTGTGAAATATCATCGTAAAAAAGTGACAAAAAATATTTTCAGACACTGTCTCTAATTGTCTTTCATTCGATGGAAACTTTACTTTAGGGTTTACGATCACTTTAACTTTTCATGTCTTGGTGATATCTTCCGTTGCAGATTATGGATTTGTACCAAACTTGGGTTTACCATGTCCATCATATCCATGAACCCTAATTTTAGATCAAAAGGTCGAAGGTCAAGATAACTCGGGTCAGAAAATCAGCAAAAGAAAAAAAAATTCTTCAGTTCCAAGTTATTGATTGGTATACTTATCTTTTAGTAACAGTTGGGCAAAAAATAACCCTATTTATTTTTGAGGTCAAAGGTCAAGTTCATTTAGACTTATAAACTATAAAATATATTTCATCCAGCCAATAATAATCTTATAATAAACTAACCATAGGAAATGAAGACATAGAAACTGTGAAAAGGCAAAAAGTACTTGGAATTATGGTCGACGATAACTTGAACTGGTCTAGTCATGTAAATACAGTTATTAGAAAAGTAAAAAGTAAATTATTTCTTTTAGCACGAATCAAATCCTTTTTACCCTTTTATGCCAGAAAGCAATTTTACAATCTTTTTTTCTACCTCACATGGACTACTGTATGTCTGTGTGGGGCTGTTGTTCACAATTCGACCTTGAGCATGTTGAGAGACCAGAGAGCCTACAGAAGCGCGCCATAAGACTAATTATTGATTGTGATACCTCCGTGCCCTCTGTGGATTTATACAAGAAAATGAACTGGTTTCCCATCTGTTATCGTTTAAAGCTCAATACTGTTATTCTCGTTTTTAAAGGTTTAAACTGCCTCACCCCTTCTTATATCACGGATGTTTTAGATGTTTACAGGCCATCAAGGATTTTACGGTCTTCGAATCAAGGATTGCTTTTAAATGTGCCATTTGCTAGAACCGAACTTTTTAAGAGATCTTTTAGAGTAAACGGGCCAATACTTTTTAACAAACTACCTATCACCATGAGGAGTTACATCTTTATCCTCTTTTAAAACAGCCTGTTATAAACACTTTCAAGGCCAATTTTTTTTGAAAATCCTTAAATTTCTATATGTTTTGCAAACAGGTTTTAACTTTTATATCTTGTAAAAATGTAATCTTAGGTATATACAATTATGTTATTGTTGAATATTGTTATCGTCCTCGACACCGATGAAAAGAGGTCCATGGCCTATCGGATTCATCGAGGTTTTATAAATAAAGTGCATTATTATTATTATTAATGAATCTTTTGACAAAATTGGAGCACAATGAGAAGGGATCAAATATCTTTGAGTCTGTAAATGATCGGAGGATAGATCTGCTGTTCAGTATATAGTGTGTGTCGTTCTATTTTCAGTTCCTTGATCGGAGGAAAGAGCTTCGTCAGATGGGGTATTTAGAGAAAGAGCTGACCGACAGTTACGCCTTCCTCCATGTTAGCACATACAGTCAGGTGGGTCTGAAGTTGATGTAGTAATTTCGTGTGCCTTGTTCATAATGTCAAAAATGACGATTTGGCTTGTTGTTATCCTGCCATGATGCAATTTGTGTTTAGCATTTGGGTCTTGCTCAATTATATGACTTGTATGTTGCTCTGTACATGAAAACTTTATGTTTTAAATTCAATTTTCTTATAATTCAGTAATTCAACAACTTCCCAATTGATATAGTCTTGAAAATCTTTGATTTTGTGACATACACGGGTATGCCATTTTGACATGCCAGGTGAAATTTGACGTTCGTGCAGACCTTAACAACTTCAATAAACAGCTTGTGTGCTAGAAAACTCCTGGAAAATGACCTATGTCACATTGAAAACTCCTGTAAAATGACCTATGTCACGTTGAAAAACTCCTAGAAACGACCTATGTCACATTGAAAAACTCCTGCAAAATAACCTATGTCACATTCAAAATTCCCTGGAAAATGACCTATGTCACATTGAAAAACTCCTGGAAAATGACCTATATCACAGCGAAAAACTCCTGGAAAATGACCTATGTCACATTGAAAAACTCCTTGAAAATGACCTATGTCACATTGAAAAACTCCTGGAAAATGACCTATATCACATTGAAAAACTCCTGGAAAATGACCTATATCACATTGAAAAACTCCTGGAAATTGACCTATGTCACATTGAAAAACTCCTTGAAAATGACCTATGTCACATTGAAAAACTCCTGGAAAATGACCTATATCACATTGCAAAAATCCTTGAAAATGACCTATGTCACATTGAAAAACTCCTTGAAAATGACCTATGTCACATTGAAAAACTCCTGGAAAATAACCTATATCACATTAAAAAACTCCTGGAAAATGACCTATATCACATTGAAAAACTCCTGGAAAATGACCTATGTCACATTGAAAAACTCCTGGAAAATGACCTATATCACAGCGAAAAACTCCTGGAAAATGACCTATGTCACATTGAAAAACTCCTGGAAAATAACCTATATCACATTGAAAAACTCCTGGAAAATGACCTATATCACATTGGAAAATGACCTATGTCACATTGAAAAACTCCTGGAAAATGACCTATATCACATCGAAAAACTCCTGGAAAATGACCTATATCACATTGAAAAACTCCTGGAAAATGACCTATATCACATTGAAAAACTCCTGGAAAATGACCTACATGTATGTCACATTGAAAAACTCCTTGAAAATGACCTATGTCACATTGAAAAACTCCTGGAAAATGACCTATATCACATTGCAAAACTCTTGGAAAATGACCTATGTCACATTGAAAAACTCCTTGAAAATGACCTATATCACATTGAAAAACTCCTGGAAAATGACCTATATCACATTGAAAAACTCCTGGAAAATGACTTATATCACATTGAAAAACTCCTGGAAAATGACCTATGTCACATTGAAAAACTCCTTGAAAATGACCTATATCACATTGAAAAACTCCTGGAAAATGACCTATGTCACATTGAAAAACTCCTGGAATAGTGGAATTTTCATTCAATGGAAGTGTATGAACCCTGTCAATAATTTATTACCATATTCGTGACCAATCTTACTTGTAATTACAGGTGGAGAAGATTTGTCAAGGTGGTGTCCACATCGGCAATAGTCCTGTGTCCTGTCTTGGTCATCCAGCTATGGGTTTGTTCTCTACCACGCTTTTCATCATGTAGTCACCGATAGTTGATCATTTCCGTGATTCACAAAGAGTAATGTATTTGCAGGGCTGATCATTGTATTGAACGTGTTCATGGTTTTAAATGTGTAATATTATAATAAATATGATGTTTTTAAGGGAGCTTCTTGAAATTAGGGCATGAGTTCCTTGATAGGAATGGCATATACTGGTGATTCAAATGGGATACACCATGCCCAGTTTAGTGTTCTGATCAGCGTGGACATGATGAAGAGGAGTTTCAATTCGAATGGCATATATGCCATTCCCATTTGCAATTGCATAGCATGCCATCCTTTTTTGGTGAATTCGAAAAAGGATGCCCTTGGAAGAGTTCCTAGAAGTTCCAACTCAGCGCACGATGTCATTCCGTTTGGAATGCCTTATGCCAGTTCCTAGTATGCCCCAATGTCAAGAAGCTCATACACCTTTCAGGTGCTACATGTACGTCATACTTTCACCATCTCGTGGCATCATCGCTAATATTGGAGATACTGTACCAAAAACATTACATATCCATAAGATGAGCTGACCTGACCTTCATTCAGGTCACCATATAGAGAGTGGCATTGTGACGTACACTCTTTTGATTGGTTGAGGTGCTGAGCGACACATACAGGTAGTCTGATGTCGGCGCCTGACCCCTGTACTCTGAACAATGCAAAGCGAGCCACTTGATTGGCTGACAGGTCACCCAACGTTATGGAATGGATTAGTACTCTGTCAAAGCCATTTACCAGGACTCTTGCATGATGGTGACTCTTGAAGAGAAAAGGGAGGGAATGGCCTTGTAGCAATGTATCGCGAAAGTTATATCTATATGTGCTTGTACATAATTATCAATATTTCATGCATGTTTTTATATATTCTTGACTCGAAAGAAAGAATAGCTTATATGGAACATGTAACTTGAACAAATTGTTGTTGTTGTTGTTGACAGGTGTTCAGCTGTGCAGGTATTCAGATGTCTTACAACAACAACCATTACAGTTTGGTCACACAGGTTATATTGTGGTCTTCAAGGTGATGAAGGTAAGTATATTGTCATTTGATACAATAAAATGGGGGCCTTGAACATGTTGAATAGTCCTGAAACCTGAGGTTGAATAGTCCTGAAACCTGAGGTTGAATAGTCCTGAAACCTGAGGTTGAATAGTCCTGAAACCTGAGGTTGAATAGTCCTGAAACCTGAGGTTGAATAGTCCTGAAACCTGAGGTTGAATAGTCCTGAAACCTGAGGAAGTTCAATTCCATGATGCATTTGTGCATTCATGCCAAAGGTTGCCGAAGGAATGGCACTTAATTCCCTGAAAATCTGACATTGTTCATGAAAGGCCTCTGTTGATTAATATTTTGCTTGACTTCTCATGACCATGATCGCAAAAACAACATTTTACATGAGCAGGTCAACAATTATGGAGTGTAAGTAGCCTATGCCTAGATATACATGGACACAAAAATGCCCAAAAATCACATATGAACAATGTACACACACTCTTCAAACAGTAGAATCGTGTAAATTGTGTTACATACTATATACCCCTGCCAGAAGAGTGAATGAGGAAGCGTTGTCTCCCATTCACTGATTCCTGAAACGCATGGTAAAGGTTGATTTTGAGGTCAAAAGGTCGTTGTCACTGCATCCTGATCACCAGGACATAGTTAAAAATTTTGATGACAATGCTATAAACTCTAGCGCAGGTCTGTCGTATGTAACAGAATTTCAGATATACGTCAAGCTCTTGGTAGTGAAGCTTCATGTACCTATTGCTTTTCTAAGTGCAGGGAGTAATTCAGACGGGTTTTGTTACCGGTATCTGCGCCCAAACTCGCGCGCCCAAATACTGTCAAACAAAATTGAATGTTGGCTAAAATCTAAACCAAAACCACTTAAAATCACTCTAATGGTCTTATTCTCATTATTTATCGAAGAAGTAATTGATTATTTCCTGTGTACAGCAGGTGGAACACTAAATCTTCCAACTCGCGTCATGCTGTTGATTAAATCCATGCCGGCCGCCATTTTAGCCTGCACATCGGTTTATTTCCAGTTTTGTGGTTTTCGGTTTCGCGGTAGTTGACCGGTTTCACCAAAAAATGCCTGGATTAATCCCTGAAGTGTACTTGAAAGGACTGATTTTCATATTGTTCCTGCCCAAATTATAAAGTTACAAAAGGCCCAAAATATTCCACTAAAAAACACCCAAATTCTGTGATGTATATCTATGGGTTTGCACGGTTTTTGCCAGAATTACATTTTGTTCCTCGTATCTAGCAAAATATATCCATATTCGAGAGATTTTTCATCTTTCGCAAGAAAACTAGCCCGTTAAAATGATTTATCTCTGTAATACCTGGAGTTGCACTGATGGGATGGCCATCTTTAAATAGTGTTTTGGGTCAGCTAGGGGAGATAACTTTGAAGTAGAGAAATGATCATGTACGACTGGCTTATCTCCCTTGTGGCAGGACTCCTACAAATGTGGGTTACAAATCATTAGAAAAGTTTTGGTTTGCGATATTTTAAAGCACCACTGACTCTTGTTTTCGTTTCCTCAGGGCAAACTAAAGTATGTGGCAGAAAACAAAGGGAATGTATATCTGGAACCAACTCCGAATTTTGATTGTCACCTGTCAAAGACTGTCAAGACTGATGGAGGGATTTCTAATACAGGACATGAGTTTGCATCATCTCAGGTACCGTATAATATTTCTGTTTTCCAGTAGATCCTGGCACCTTCATTGCCATAGAACCATATTGTGCCCATGATCTCTAGGCATGGTTCATCTGACAAAGCCGTACCATATCAGATTTAAGAAATAAAGACTGAGGAAGAGGTTTCAAATTTCCCAGATAAACACCAGTTGGCACGAGTCCAGCAGTTTAGACCTGAGGCCGCAGGCCAAGGGTCTATGAGTGCCAATTGGTGTTTATCTAGGAAATTTGAAACCGATTTCCGAGGTCTTTATTTCGATTCGAACATTCACAATCGAATATTTATCACAAAATTCTATAACATTAGCTAAACTATGTTAGTGCATGCCTTCCACATTGACCAAAACAATTTTTGAATGGGGCGTCACATCCCAGCTGGTCAATGCGAACATTGTTGCAAAATGCGGGAAAGTATACATTTCGCGCGTGCTCACTATAGTTATCCCAGCCAGCCGACAACGTCACAGCACTGTAGGGGTTCGCCAGTGTTTATCGGGAATTCAACACCGCTTTCGGTACAATGCTACAACATTGAAACAGACTGAAGGTATGTTCGAATATGAGTTTGACATAGCTATAAGAACAGTCGTAATTTTTAGCAGTTCTGAATCACATTCATGACCTCTCCAAACAGGGCCTGATCTAGACTTTTAGTTTGGGCACCCATACACGGCGCAGAGTGTAATAAGTTCTAGTGAAAAAGGTCACGATATGGGACTGTCGAAGCTCATGGAAGCTGTGGGAGTATTAAATAGTCTAAATACAGCCTGATAACTCAATATTTGGTAACAGTACATGCAGTACTTGCATTAGTATTGGTTGCAGCCTGTTCAGAGAGGGAATTTACTAAAAACTTTTTTTCTTTTTTTCTTTTTTATTTGGGCGCCCAAATTCATGACACCCAATACCGTTAGAATAGGTTCAAAAACGGCCTGGATCAGGCCCTGCCAAATAGATCCATATTTGAGCAAATTAGAAGCCAAGCAATGTGTCGTATAATTCATCCCCTTTGAACTCAGTTGTAAGTATCCATTATTGTTTTGACTGGAGAGATACCCACGTGGCATGCCCTCGATGACATCAAAGAGATCGTCCTACAGCGTGTTCTCAATATAAACTCAGCTTATTTGTGAACATGACGAAGCATGCTGCAACACCGTCCATTCATTGGCTGGTGCTTTGAACAGAGTCCTTTAAAGTGAACGTAAAGGCTGAGGCAACATGCACTCTGTGGGAAAGAGCTACATTGAAATACTGAAATAGCAGCAACAAATATTTTTGGGGATTTTTTTGCACCGAGTACGAACGAAATTATCTCCGTTGTATTATTGTTCCCCGGCTACCGCCATGCTGGCTATCTCACTCAGAGCAGTGACGTCGTATCACCTCGGAGCTCTTTATTTCGTGGAGGTAGAAAGCGCAGAAAGCATGTAAACATAGCGACGCACGAGGAGGCTAGCCTGACTTCAAGTTCTGACGAAGAGACAAATGAAGGTTTACAGGGTTACCAGTTTGAACCAAAACGCTCCGATGTCGACGAAAGTAGTGAGTAGTTCATCGAACGTTTCAGGTCAGTAAACACTTGCTGGAGACACGCAACACAATCAAAACACGCTTGAAACAGCCGAGCTCTCCACCACCGCAATTACAATTCGTGCTACAGCGATGCCAAAACAAAGTGATACTACGTCACAGGAAAATATCACGTGCTCCGTACAAGCGTTTTCATTGGCGCAAGGCTAATGAATAAACTGATATGGCCGACTCCAGTCGCTCATTGCATCAGTCAATAATTCCCGTGTTTGGAATTTTTTGTTTGGAAGGGAAAAAATCACAAAAAATATTTGTTGCTACCAAATGATACTTTTAATATAGTTCTTCCACGCAGTGCGTGTGTTGTCGCAGCCTTTACGTTCACTTTAAATAGCTGCAGAGTGTACGCTTGTATGCAGGGGATGGTGCACAGACCTGCATATGGAGGATGTCTTGTACCATGAATGCAGATAACCATTCCCTACTGCACTGACTGACCTCTATCAGATGCAAACTTATCTGCTGGAGTGTTCTGCCAAAAACAAATTTGGAACAGTATGCAGGATTTCATCTTGAAAAATCTGACTTACAAAATGATCAACTGTTATGGGATATCCGTCTTCTCGTTTCAAGCTAAATACTACACTAACCGTTCTATCATTTCCCTTGACCTACTGAATTTGGCAAATTCCCCAAGCCATATGCAGATGATGTCATATAGCCAATAAAGATATCAGCTCCCCAACACCGTGCAGCGATGAATTTCTTGAATCTCGGCCTGATCTCTGAATATGGCAAGTGGTGGTTGTATTGAATTTCAAACGGGCAGTGTTCATATCGTTGGAATAGCCACTCGGGTTTAAATTTTGAAGAGGTCAAACAGGGTCACTTCTCCGAATATGGACCATGGAATATTTATCAGGTTAGAGAACCTCTCTAAAATGGAGGTAAAAATGGTCATCCTCTATAACCTGGACCACTGCGACTCGGACTGCATGCAAGCTGTTCAAATTTCTGGGACATGAAAGCTGAATCTAGGATTTTGAGATCTTGTCTTCAATATAATATCTTTACTGACTGATCTGCCTATAAACCCTGAATTAACACAAAATTTACTTTTGGAACAGGTGGCTTTACCATCTGACCGTGAAACTAAATTTTGGTCACCATTAATATCTTCATTGTTGTTGTTGCTTCTGTGTTTAGATCTACGTTTATGAGTATGGAGATGAGCTGGAGGTCGTTTCATGTCCACGACATATTTGTCCTATTTTCGCCCTCAGTTTCGCTTACAAAGGAGCAAACAAAGATCTCAAACAAAGGTAGGTTACTCTGTTCGATTTTTACTTTGAGGACTGTCTGAACAGCTACAGCAAATCTTGTGATATTTCGATCACAGGAAATTAAATGTCCCTCCATAAAATCAGGGGGTTGCTCAAATTTGTTGGAACAGGCCGGTAGTTGAGTAATGGTCCAAAATCATGCAAATAATTCAGTATTTTTTAAATTTTATTTTAAAGATTTTAGATTTGATTCATTTAGAACATAGATTGAATTTTGTCCTAAAAATAGAGGATGTGATTGAAATCACATGGTGTTGGATTGGATCTTACTTCTGGCCATACCTTGTAGCAGCAAAATAAACTGACTGATTGGTTTCTATCCCTCGATCAATTTGGCCTGGAGTATTGTCCTCTTCGTGAACATCCGGACATATCATATTTGACAGTGGATTTTCAACTGTTTTATGTGCATCATTGTAGCCAGCATTGTCGAGTTATATCATTGAGCGCTCATTACCATGTTCCACATTTAACAGTTTTGAAAATTTTCAATTTAATAAAGAAACTTCATTCGGAACACCCTTAGTCTGCGAATGAAATAATATAATATATATGATTGTAGCACTACGAGGATAAATGATGGACAACACTATAGACGCGATAAGCCTATGCTTACCAAACTTATATGGTGCTCTATTATCACTAGGTCATTGAGTCTGTGTACACCAGTTCCTCATTATGATGCTGACTTAATTTGGGGACAAGGTGAAGACTGCATTAGGCAGGTCGTGCTATAGTTTTTCCCAGACAGGGTATGATCTCCCCAGAATTACTGCAGCTCTTTGTGGTTTGGGGATATGAAAACCTGCTTCCTGAAATAAATCCCCTCGGTTTCAGTATTACCAAAGGGTCCCACAATTAGTCAAGTAAGTAATAGATTGTGAACGTATTCCGCAAAACTTTGTTTGAAAAAACGTGATAATTAAGGTAATTTCTGTTTGTACTTACTACTTATGAACCCTCCCTCGATGATTTGAAAGATTTTGCTGACCTGGATCACCAATCTCCACGCACCTGTTCTCATGTAAAATACTGTCCCTTGATATTGCAGTGTACATATGAAAGGAGGGCCGAGCCCTGTACCACCCCGTCCTGCCGTGAGGAACCCCATCTTCATCAGCCAGAAGTCACTCCCAGATGGTGGCGCGTCCGTGTGGTGTGGAACACTGTCCGTCAAAGGTCTCTTCGCCTGTCCTGTGGAGCTGGTCTCCTACTCAGGCATTCTCAAACCGGCACAAATGTACGATCTTGATATGCATACGGTATACCCTCTAATTATTCAATCACAGGAACTGAAATCAGGAGGTGATCAATTTTTTTAGAACAGAATGTTAACAAAATGGGTAAAATCACCGTCAGTTTTAAATAAAAAATGGAACTCTCTCATTGGTGTACTCGTGAATGTAAGCCAGTGTCAGTCTCCATCGCAGGGTCACAATTGTGCTTGATCTGTATCGCTTGATCTGATTGGCTGCAGCTTGTTTTGACTGTGCAATTCAACGATGCTGCAGGGCATCCGTCCGATATCAGTGACTTCCACGAAGGCTGTGTATGGATGATTGGGTTGCAGCTGCCCTGACTAGTTAGCAGAGATAATTAAGCCTTTAGCTTCTCAATGAGACCCATTTTAAATGGTCCATCGAATTGAACCAATGTGGTGATTATAAATAGATTTGTTTGTACAGCTTTAGAAATCATTGCAATGACATATAATGACATGACTGTAGGATCTTTTCAGTAATAAGCCCATCATACTCCCAGAAGTAATGCATATTACCGCATACTCAAGCAAGCTGGTGCGAGAATGAAAGGCAGTTCACGCATGTTATGCGTATTTTCACAAGAGCCCCCTCTTGAGAAGGTTACTTGCACTAAAATACCAAAATTATTCTAACAGCATTTATTGTGCATATTTCTTGAACTGTTGAACTGGCACTCGGGCAAAATACCCTGGCATTGCTGGCTCTCGTGAAAAAGCGTATGTGCGTGAACCTGCCCTTCAGAGAGGGAGAGAGAGAGAGAAAGTAAGGTTTCACGTTGCGTTGCCCTTCAGTCTTACACCAGGCATGAATGTGCGGAAATAATGCGGTACTTTTGGCACTACGATGTGGCTTATTCATATAAAGTCAAATTTTGTGGATTGCATTCCTCGTGTTCTTCACAGATGTCAATCATAAAATGTTGAACATTATTAAATGACTCCACGGGACCTCGTCCTGACATTGCTATATTTCACATATACTTTTACATGATAGAGGCAGCAGCATCGACATACGACGGAAGCTGAAGACCGACCGTGCCAAGTCCAAGTTTTTGAGTAACGTTAAGGTTTTACGAAAAAGCTCAGATGTTTACAGCTGCAGCAAGTATTACAGCGTGTGTGACCTTTTACCAAGGTCGAACAGTCCCCAGTTTGATAAGGTTATGGCCTACCTTAGAAAAACTGACAGTGTGAGTAAAATTTCTTGTGGATTAGAAAAGGATTCAGCTAAATGTAGCACTTTGTCATTGGTCCCAGAATATAGGACATTGTCATTTGTTCGAGATTGTAGCACTTTGTCATTTCTCCTAGAATACAGCACTTCTTTTGTCCCAGAATGTAACACTTTACAGGCCTTCAAGTGTCTCCTGTATTTCCTATATTTTTGAGTCATTACTATATTTTCCTATATTTTACTCAAAACCTCTTGTATTTCCTATATTTTGACCATCAGTGCTCTGTAATGAGTCAAACTGACATGAGGAAATACATTTCAGAAATTTATTTTTGCCTCGCTTCGCTCGGCAAATATGAAAACATTTCGATCTCCCTATGCTGAATCAAACAACAGAACAGATCACCTGAAAGACTACCACTATGACCGCATTCACTGAAAGTAATTTGATTAAACACCAGGAAACTAAAACGTTTGGAACATACAATGTAGTACAGACCTGTCTTACACTCCTTTATTTCCTATATTTTATTCAGAAAGTTCCTATATTTCTCCTATATTTTTGCAAATTTCCTCTTATACTTTCTCCTATATTTTCACTGTGAGCCACTTGCAGGCCTGACTTTACCATTTGTCCCGGATGTAACTTTGCACCAGAATGTTCACATTCACAAACTCAAATTTGGATTGACTGAAAATAGGTTTCGCAAGTTTGGGCAGGGGCTGGAATGAATGTTCAGATATGTATATTGATGATTCTAATAAAAATGGTAACATCAGCATTGTAAGATATTGCTCCAGATTTGAGATGAGAAATATATAATATCCTCTATCTGTTGGGCAGCTTGTTCACCGACATGTACTTACATGTTTTATATTCATTTGATGTAAAACCTCTCAGAATACATGGTTTTCGATATTTTTATTCACCCATAATGTGTACGGAAAGTTAAAATAAATGGCCCAAAATCATGGGGATGATCCATTATTTCCTTGTTATTTTCATGATTTTAGAGAGATTTTGAAATTTAATAGAACGACGGATTAAATCATTTTGTTCACAAAATCAGGGATGATTGAATTTTACTAGGGTCATTGAATTAGAGGATTGACCATAATGAGTTCATGGTTTTGTACCTGACAGGTAGGTGTGCTTCGATTGGATGAAGATACGGACCTGTTGATAATGGCAGAGGGTCAACTGACTGAGGCCATGGGTGAGACAAATTGGTCATTTTCTTGTGATTATGCTATTACCCTTTGTTTCAGATCATATACATAATGCTGCGTGCTTCAGCTGTAGTATATTCCTACGAAGTAGGCTCTCATTTACAAATTGTCCGGTAGTCAGTGAGTCCATGCGAACCCTTTCGTCGTCAAAATAAGGAGAACCGTTGACATTAGAACCTTGATTTTTGGCATGAACGTGCATTAGGGGACTGTTCTCAGCAAGTTCTGAGCTGACCTACTTAGGTGACCTATAAACCTCGAAATTTTGAGAGGATTTCAGGTTATTTTTAGATAGAGGGCCCCCAAGTCATCTCTCGACCGTTTCCCGTAGAGGGACCCCGAGTCATCTCTCCGAGTGCGAACTAAAATCAAATCAAACCCTACTTCGTAGGTCCTGTGACGTTAGTCACACTGGCGTGTGTTCTGCAGCCAATAGTCACTTTAATACTCAGAAAATCTGAATCCTGCAGATTAAAACTTTCTAAGTTGTATGCCACACAGCCTCTTAACTATCCCTTCACTCTGTCCAATCGCCACGAAGTGTGCCAGTCACATACATATGCTTTGTTTTAGCTTTAGTGAATAGCAGCGAAGGCACAGCGAGAACTACAATACATGTACTCAGCAAAGGGATGTCATTAGAAGGCCCCCCTCGCCTCCCCCCCCCATGACTTGAACAGCCCAAAACAGCCACCTACTTTTCATGTAATTTCTATACTTGAAACACTAAATGTCACTTGTCATGCTTGTGGCCGCCTACGTCCATGCCTCCACCTACCACTTCAAAACTTAGTGACATCTCTCTTAGCATGCTATGGGAAGGTAGTAGTGTGACACTGCACCCCTCAGAAATAGGAAAACTCTTCTCTGCACAGGAGCCGTGGAGCACATTTGCAAGTTGGGGGGGTTGAACTCCTATACCGGTCATGTTAAATGTTGGACTGGTGCTATCTAAGATAGGACTTATAACATTGTGGTCCCAAAAAGAAGGGGGGGGGGGGAGCCTGCCCCCCTTGCTCTGCGACCCCTGCTGCAAAATCTGATGGCAATAACTCCAAATTGACACCATGTTAAAAATGGCAGAGGTGAACTTTCGAGGTTATGCCACAACATTTACCTTGGCAACTGCTGAATAACGTTGCTAATTGTGAGGGTTGTTCTACCATGCTTAATGACGTATTGTCAGACCACATGAGGTCTGATACTGAGCTTAATTCATTAATAATTTATTATGCTATATAATTAATGAGAAAGGCAACTTTGAATGATGTTGATCATGTCAATCTTATTTCTGAATAATTTGCATTCGCAGGTCTTCCGAAACAGACAGAGGGTGCCTCCCAACTTAGCTGTGTATTTGTGTACCAAAAACCCAGACGACAAGTGTTGCGCTCGAGTAGGTTTCTGCTTCAAATTTCACCAAAGTATTCTGTAACATGTATTATCGTAGGCTCTATTAAACATGAATCTGGTTTAAAATAGTTCTGTTGTTGGGAATTCACTGTGATAATAATGTTTGGATTCTTTGATATGGAAGAGCACCTTAACTCTTAATTTGAATCGCAAATAGCAACAAAATATATCTAGCCCATAATGCACTGCAATCATTTGGGAGAGGTAGCCCTGCAGGCGATGGGACACAACAAAATTGTATATTATTTCAACATTTTGACATAATAATCTTGTATGAATATTGAAGCTAATTTTCACTCTTTATTTGTTGTCTTGCAGAGGGAGCAGTCAGTTGTCAGAGGCAGAGTTCACAGTCTGGGCAGGCAGCATGGCGACAGCCGGCCACACCCCTTCATGGAGCAGGGCCACCAGGTATGATCGTCGTCATATATCAATCACAATACATAGATTTGGAGGGTTACATTTCATTCAGTTAAATAAATCAATCCCTGTCTTCAAACTGTTTTCTTTCTTTTTATACACCTGTATAAGGTGATGTTCTGTCAATCTAGGTAAACCAAGATGGTAAATCAGGGGAATACCATCTAGACGTAACGCTATGAAAACTTTGTGCGAAATGTTCGCCGATATTCTACGAGATCCCATAATAAGCCAATCACGACAATTTCCGTCTTTTCCCTTCAACAATGATTGACGTTTAATTCACGGATATAAACACCTTCGGACGGTACAATCTTTTGATATTTCCTGCCGCCTAACAAAGCTAGACTTGTCAGCGGAAACAAACCATTCGATGTTCATGCGTACTGTCTGGAAATACTGCTTCCTGATAATGTTTACTGTTTTAGTCCACGTGCTACCGCATGGTAATTACTGTGGGCGTGATTTTGGAATTGTTTAACCAAGCTAGCTACGTGATTGGCTAACAAATACAATTTCAACTTCGCACGGGATTTATATAGGGCTGAATTCAGATATAATATTCCATGATATTATATCTGAGTTTACTGAGATTGATGTTCTGTCTGTCTGTCAACTTTCGTAAGCTGTGTGGTATCTCCATTTCCATGGCGTGGATTGACATCAAACATTGGATATACCTTACCCATGAGGCAAAGAGGAACCCTATTCATTTTGAGATAAAAAGGTTTAGAGCATGTGGCATATCATACACATGCAAGTCATCTCATATAGCTTTTATATGCCTCTCGATGAACGAGATCATATATGCGATCATGATTTCCGCCTCTCTGTCTGTCTGTCTGTTAACTTTTGCTTATCCATGTCATGGATTCATAACACACCTCGGGTCTTCCTTACACATAGGTCAAAAAGGAACCCTAATCATGTCGTGCTGAATAGGTCAAAGGTCAAGGTCACTGTGATTGATAATACAATAAATCATTGAAATTTGTTTTGTTTATGCTGTAAATACGAGTTGAGGAGGATTGTGATGGCAAAGAATTTGTAGCCTGTTGATTTTTACCCCTCTGCCACATTTGGTCGAAGGGTATTGTCTGCTGGGTCCGTCTGTCCATCCTGCTTGTTAGCACAATATCTCTTGATTGATTTTAGCCACGGTTTCTAAATTCTTATAAGGCCAAAAAAAAAAATATGTCTGTTTCCGATTACGGGCCAGAAAAAAATAGAGTAGGTAGGGCCAAAAAAAAATTTATTTTGGAAATAAATTTTATTTTGATGTCCAGTACTCCTGTCCCATATACAATGGTCTACAAATATATTCTTGATTGTATAACATTCCCACCCACTTTAACATATTCTCCCAGGACACATCCCCCCATATTTTCAGATATTCAAAAGATCTTATCCCCCAAAAGATAAAGGGGGGGAGATACCCTCAAAATATATTGTTGGTATTTTTATCTCTACTGGATCCAGCAAATCTTGATATTTCAATAAGTTCTGCTGAAACCAGTTATTGTACTGATATTATGGAAATGAGAATTGCCAATAATGTGTTTGACTGCTGTTTACCACCAAAACGAGTATCGTTTTAATTTATTAACTTGATATGCAAAACAATATATTTCAAGGATTTCTGCCCAGAAATGATGAATTTTTTAGTGAAAAATACAAAATTCCACATTTCAGTGCCTTCCATAGGGAGAGTGTACTTATTTTCTGGAAAAGCCTGAAGAAAAAATTGACATATACAACATAAAATGAAATGGGAAATTAATTTGAACATCATGGAGGTTTGTACCAGCGACTAGCTAATTCGAACAATTTGAGAAACGAGACGCGATTCCTGACTGTACAACAGTACAATGATTTGAACAAGCCATTTCTCGAAAACAGAAGAATTATTACTTGCTTGAATCTTGGGGGTTTATTTCAATGCATTCAAAATAAAACAAGTCGGGGAAATTTTGGATTTTTTAGCGGAGAAATGGTACCGGTCGGTTAGACTTTGACGGCGACTAGCTTTGACTGTGTCGTCGCCGATTTCGCTGAAAACGAACACCACTTGCAAGCTGCCGTGTCCGCTAAACACTGCTTTAACAAACGTCATTTCAAGCCATCAAATCAGTAGATTTCTTTCGAAGTTCATGGAGAATATGTTTAAAATTGTCCTGGTAAACATGATCAAGTCGACTGAAGCGTAATCGGGTTGCTGATTTCTCGATTCCCGACCTAGAAGTAGGTGCTTCATTTCCTGAAAAGATCGTCAACCTGCCGCCATGCCATGCGGTCAGCTCCAGTCACACTTTACGGTATGCTGACTGTGGGCGCACCGCTTTACGGTTGTTGTTGTTGTTGTTGTTGTTGTCGTAAAACGCGGCCTTGGTAGTAATTTCGTTGGAATTTGCTGATAAAATTTTTAGAGTCGCACGATTTATCTAGACTCGGTCGGGTAACCGGAAACAGACATATTTTTTTTCTTGGCCTAACATGGCAATGGGTCAGAAACCCAGTAAAAATGACTGACCTTGACCTAATTTATCTGGGTCAAGTTTGAGTATTGGTGATCACTTTTGAAGGATTACATCTAGGCTCTCCAAATTCATACTACATATGCATCTGGTGAATGTCTAAAAGCCATTTCAATTTGATTCACCTTGACCTATTTTATCAAGGTCAAATTCTAGTTATTGCAGTATCTCAAAGGATCATGGCTCAGCTCTTATAATTTACACTACAGTACATATGCAACTGATGATTAATTAGAAGTCTATTCCAGTTGGCCGACCTTGACCTATTTCATCAAGGTCAAACTCTAGTTAATACATTATGTTTTAAAGGGTCACAGTTAAGCATGCTCAGGCATATATTGAAGCCCATAAGGTTTTTGTTTAAATTGGACTTTTCTCTGTCATCACTCTGATGTTACGACTCAGCATCATGACTCCTGATACATATGGTTGCCATTGCACACAAATCAGGGGTGGAAATAAGGATTAGGCGTGAAAACCTCTCAATTTGAGTTGGTTACCTGTCAGGTGATTGGCTTATTGTTACAGTTAACATTGTCATGTTGATGGGCCCTGTGGGGCTTCCGGGGATTGACCTGGGATGTCGTTGTGCACACTGCAGGTCATGGTAAGAATAGGCCTCAGCTCCTCAGACAGCTTGTCGTAAGAGGCGACTAACTGAGGCACCCATGGGGTTCCCAGGTGTGAAAAGGAATAGGACCCCACCCGTGTGGTTCCCGGGTGTGAAAAGGAATAGGACCCAACATCGTCATATGACTGAAATATAGTTGAAAGCGATGTTAAATCATATCCAATCACTCACCATGCTCACTGTCATGACTTGAAGTGGTAACGGTCTGGCAATCTGAATGACAGGTTACCTTATTGCAAAGCATGTCACAATAGGATGTCTAAATAAAAATGCATTAAATGTGTTGAATTGATGCGTTGTGCGATGCACTGCCGTACCAGAGCAAAAGTAAAATGACTCTTCCCCCCCCCCCACCCCTCCAAAGGTCATGCTCTGGTGTAACATTGTCCTTGTCGCTTTTCATGACCAGTATTGAATGGAGGTATGAAAGGAGCCAAATTATTTAATCATATTTTATACAAACTTAGGTGAATCCATATCTGTTGGTCCTAACATGATCCTCATTTCATTATTTGAATAGTATTTGCCCGAAGGGTATTGTCGTCGTCAACATCGTCTGTCCGTCTGTCTGTCTGCCTGTCCGTCTGTCCATCTTTCTTGTTAAGTTCTGACTTGAGAACAGATCTGAAATATCATTTGCATAATTTGAATGATCCTCAGATGTGCCAGCACTATCTTCCCCCATCTTATCTGGGTCACGAAAGACAGAACAGCAGAGACAACTAACCAGCCTGACCAGCCTTCACAAGAATGACCTGCGTATCCCTGATGGTGAGTTATGTATATCCTGCAGAGCCACTTGCATCTTCTTCTGGCAAGACCACCTTCCGCGAAGCTATACTTGTGCATGGCCTTGCCATACGTCAATGGTAATTCTGGCATATACACTGTACATTTTTGTGGCAGGCCCGTTGGCCGAGTGGTTTGGGTCGTTGACATGTAGTGCTGGTGATTGGCTGCCTTACTCTGGGGATCGCTGGTTCGAAACCCGCAAAGGACTAGAGCAGTGTTTCAGCACTAGAATGTGTAGTATACTACTGGTGTAACTTTACCTTTTCTCTAACTTCACTTAGTACAATTTTTTAAAGCACCAGAATGAACATTTGTCAATATATTTATTACTTTGTACAATGATGAGGATATCTGTGACTTGCACATTGAAGTGGCACAATGGCAATATAGGCCTACACTTTTATAAAAAACACACAATGGTATATTTTCCTAATTGCAGGTAACTTTTTTCGTAGCCAAGGTAGCATATGAGGACAAAACACAGTTGCTAGGATCTTCCTTCCCCCCCCCCCCACCCCCCCCAATCTGCCCCTCTGCAGGCTAAAAATATGACCGTTAAATGTACCTAATGCTAATCATTTCCCTGCTATGCTCGATTAACGTGGAACGTGTAGTCCCGTATCAGAGCATGGTTTGGAGGAACATGTGTGTAATGTTCATGTAGTCCAGTGTCCAAGCGGTTTAAGGAGAAATCTACCTGTAGATGAGTGTCAACACGCAGTCATGGAGAAACTTGTAATCCAGTGTCATAAGAATAGGTTTCAGCTCCTCAGAGAGCTTGTCGTAAGAGGCGACTAACTGGGGCACCCGTGGGGATCCCAGGTGTTAAAAGGAATACAGGGTCCGAATTAGGAAATTTGTGATGACCTGCTATTTTTTTCCATCGAAAAAAAAATCGCAGGTCAAATCTAACATCACCTGCTATTTATGAAGTTGGACAGCTATTTTTTTTTCTACATGTGCAAATCCACCAATAAGGCCTCTGTTAATTAATCTTTAGCTTCTCATGACCTTGGGAGGAAATTATGATGATGCTGAATTCTGTAATTATTAATTATTTGACTGCTTTAAGACATTGCAATAAAAAAGAAGTTTTATGTATGTGGTATTACTGTCTCCACTAAAACTTCGCTGACTGTCCAACTAAAAATGAGGTGGGCGTTTTTTATATTTATTATTATTAATTCTTTTATTTGGCACACATGTTCTTTAAAACTGAGCACCAATGGAAAGTTGATGTCAACTTTGATATGTCAAAGACAACTATTTCCCCTAATTTCTGCAATTAGAACTGCAAAAGCCTTGTTGACTGAATCATGTGGACTATATATACTTATATTTATCAAAAATCTCCCCTTGTAAATTGCTGATTGCAATAAATTAGAATCAGCCACCAGAGTCCCGTTGGAATTATCAATTAACTGAAATGTCTGCTTAGAAAAACTTCAGCTTGTGAATAGAAGCCCAGGAAAAGAGGCCAACAATATTATTTACCATCGGTACCAACTGGAAAAAAAAACAACAGATAGTCCGATTCCGTTTCATAACAGGTCCGACTTTTGCATGCACCGGACCACCGCGCATGAATTGAGGCGCAGCAACCGGAAGTGAAATTGGCGCGGGAAATGTTGACAGAGAAATCCAACAACAATGGCCAAAGATCGGCTTGGAATAAATTTTCAATGGATTATTTCTTGGATTGTCCGTTGCTTCAGATAGATCTAGACTCCTAAAAGGTATTTACGAATATTGATCGCATTTTATCGTTTTTGCTGGATGAAATCCTACTTTCCGCATGCGACAGATAGATTTTTTTTGCAACTTGTCACGGGAAAAATTCACTTGCCGGCGGCGGTAGGTAGGCAGGCGTTATTTCGACCGCTGCCTTGTTCTGCAGATTTTATTTTTTTAGTGGAGTATTTGTACGATGATATCGCCCACGAAGAATTCAATTTACGTTGTGTGCAACGGAAACAAAATTATATAGGTAGGAAACTAAGGAATGGCCAGGAAAATTATGGCCTGCTACTTTCGGTCGAGATTTTTTTTCTTAGCAGGTCATTTTCCACATCGCCTGCTTTGTCAAAATTTTGGCCTGCTTTTAGCCAATAGCAGGCGGCCGCCATTTCGAACGCTGGGAATAGGACCCTACCCGTGTGGTTTCCGGGTGTGAAAAGGAATAGGAACCAATGTCGTGATATGACTGAAATAGTGTTGAAAGCGAAGTTAAATCATATTCACTCACTCACTCAAAGTGGGGTTACAGAGGAATGTTCATGTAGACCAATATTAAAGTGGGTTATGAAGGAATGCGCATGTAGTCCAGTATCAAAGCTGGGTTAGGGAGGAATGTTTGTGTAGTCTAGTATCAAAGTGTGGTTAGGGAGTGTGGTACATGTGTTTGAATATGCATGAAAGTGGACATCAGAGATGTATATTCAACTGTCAAACTGTGGTTACGACTTAAGGTTAGCTATGCTCCTCTACTACCAGGTTAAAGTACATTGCAGCTATCAAAATTGTATACTAGTGATATTTTTCTTACCAAAAATTAAGTTAAGTAGCTAATTTTCAAGTCTGGTTTGCAAGGAATGTATTTGTAGTCAAGTGTTAAAGCGGGGTTAGGGAGAGATACAGGTGTAGTCCAGTGTCAAAGTGGGGTTAGGGACGAATGTTTGTGTAGTCTAGTCAGGGAACGTTGGTGTAGTCCAGTGTCAAAGCAGGCTTAGGGAGGAACGTACATGTATCTGTCAGTGTGTTGGATATAATTTGTGAGTATATATTAGAATCGCCTCCTTCAAACACGACTAGAAAATCTATAATGTGCAGTCCCAAGAAGTCTTCGAGCAGGGAACTGTTTGGGGGAGCTTGCAGAACCTCCTCCTGTGGAAATGATCCGATGGGTGTTTTGTCATTGATAACAGGTGAGAAGAATTGCCATGCTATCTTTAGTTCACTTTTTATGGGTGGTGTTCAGCTTCAAAAGTTGTTTCTGCAGTCGAAGGGACGCATGGGAATATATTGGAGGTCATAAGGCTATTGTTTACGAGAAGATTTCACTTCCTCATTTTTTTGTTTTCAGTTTTGCAGTTGGAAAAGTTGGAAGTATGGCATGAGGTTGTGTGGTCGCATTTGTCGACCTGGAACCGGGGAGATCAGCCAAGCCCAGCCAAGCTCTGCAACTATGACTGGGGGTTCAAGGTCGTCTGTCCTCCCGAGAGTCTCTTATCCAGGAACAGTGTCCGCCATCTTTTTGTGGATCAAATCATCATACAGCGTGAACATGAGTTCCTGAATCAACCCTCTAAGATCACTAACAGGTTCTATGGTCAGCAGGAGACTAGCACAATGGGTGGAGCTAGCACTATGGGTGAAGCTAGCACTAAAGGTGGAGCTAGCACTGTGGGTGGAGGTAGTGACCAGGCACCTAAGCCATCACCTGGTAGCAGCCCTGTTGTGTCTAAGGCCGTGGGGAAGTCTGATGAACTGAAGGTGGCCATTCCCAAGGCACAGGAAATGTCCCCGGATATCAAGTCTCCAGACACGACATATATTGACTTGGATCAGAAAACCAATTTTTCCCCCGAATTGATCAACTCTCCGAGGGAAGTATCTCTAGAAGGGACAGTATCGAGTACGGTCAGTGATATTCAGAACTTGCTAGTCCCGTCAGAACCAGATAATATCACTGAGGAACTGGCCGAAAAGATTGTTCGTGGCTTTCACAAGATTTGTCAGAAGACGCCCAGTATTGATGTCAGTAGACTGAACCCCAGAGATCCCAGAAAACGGAAATTTCTGGAAGCGAAACAGACTCAACTGCCTGCGGGACAACTAGATTTGGGAATGGAATCGAATTTGATTAAAAAGAGCCGGAGTGATATCAAAGCCCAGGAAATGCTAGAAAAGTCTGTGCTTGATGAGAACTTCAGCAAAGATACGCAGGAGCCGAAACCTTCTGAGAGCGGAGGCGAACTGGGAGAAAAGCCAAAGGATGTCCAGGACGTTCGGAAACCCACTGTAAAGGATCCCATTACTGGCAAACAGGAGAACAAGGGTTCCCGATCGGAATGTTCAAACAAAAATCTGGAGAACAAGCCACTAGGTACACAAGGCCCTAGTCTGCCAGAAGAACCTGTTGCAGAGCCGGAAATTGTATGCAGCGCCCTAGACATGAAGCAACTTCTGGACAGTGGTTTGGCCGACCTGGAGAATGACTCGTTCTCCGACACAGATATGGACATGGAGCTGGAGACGGAGCCGGAGGCGGAGCCAACGGATGAAGATCCGGACCCAAGATCCGTGGAGATCCAGGCCCATTCAGTGATCTCTGCACCAGCAACTCCAGCCCAAGAGTTCAAGAAGGGATCCTCCAAGAGTGGTAGCTTGTCGGTGACTATAACTAACAAGCCAGAAGCTGGGAGTATCGCCAGCGCTGACGACATGAAGTCCTTCCTGAATTCAAGGCTGGATGGCGTGAAGAGGAAGAATTCTCCAAACACAGACACTGCTCGCAAGGCTCCCAAGAAGACGAGACGAAAACAGAGGGGACAAAAAAGCCTGTCTGGAGTGAGTCTAGAAAGTGCAGAGGATAGTCCGAACAAAGACAGGTATGACCATTTTCTTCTCAAAACATTTCAGTTGCCATTTTTCTCGCAAATAATTAATTTTCTCTCTTCAGACAAAATTTGCCCATGAGTATTGTTCTTGTGCTGCCCCATCTTTATGCCAATCCAGCATTGGATCTGCTCTGTTACAAGTAGGTACCCCTCCCCTTCCCCGTTGTGACATAACTGAAAATATGTTGACAGCGATGTTAAACCCTATCCACTCACTCACCCTGTACATGTATGCCTGTCCTTTCACACATCGATATCAGGGGTCGAAATTGCTATCTATTTGCAGGACATGTCCGGCAAAAAATTGGCGCTGTCCTGCAGGTTTTCAGTCAGTTTACATGTATTTTAATTATGTACCTGACAATTCTTGACAAATGTCCTGCAGGTATTTCATGAACATTTCGACCCCTGGTATATGTTTGGCCCCATTCCAGGGCTTGTTTTCCCACGGGAATCCGATTCTCGTCAGCACTCCCGCAAAATAATTTGCGATAATCCAACAGATTCCCGGAAAATATTAGCGATCTGTATAGAAATGATAGCATTGGATTCCCGTGGATTCCCATAGAGCTGGGTTGCGAGAATCTATTTGGATTCCCATGAATTTTGACGAAAAACAAGGCCTGCATTCACGCCATTACGATTATGACCACCATGAAGATTTAAGCATGCCTCTCCTCAGCTCACTAAATATATTGGTGACCTTCACCCGTATTCTCTCCTTGTCAGTGTCGAACTTACCTGAATTAAAGATGAGTTATCTTGACATAATTTATTTCAAATCCACACGCGACCATGCAAGCCCAGGGATTGTCAGTGTTTTATGCGATTCAGCTTTTTCCCATTTTCCAGAGGCCGACTTCATTGTTTGCGACCTCAGGCGCTGACAGCCTGATGGATTATTAATCACATATTCTAGACGAATAAGGAAATAAAACAGACTCATGGTTCCAATGTGCATGTTTCACCAAAATCCGGGAAACTAAATGCAAGATTCAAATTGACTGAACTCTTATGAGTTACCATCTCCCAAATTTTTGTGAAACATGCATACTGGAACAGAGAGTGTGTGTTGAAACTCAAAAGTATATAATACACATTCAGCTTGAATCGAGCATTGGAAAGTGCATGTACACAGTTTGAAATATATGTATTAAGGCAGTGTGACTTCACTGGACCTAAATATGATTGCAACAGACCACCATAGAATACCATGCTTTATTTGCAGTTTACTCTGTGTAAATAAAATCGTAAAAAATTACAATAAATATTTTTCCACATTGTTTGCAATGGACTTTCATTTGATGGAAACTTTACTTAAAGGAGTACTTACCTTATTTTGAGTGTGACTATATTTATCAGCACTCGCATTTCAAATCTTATTATATAAAACTTATGTTGATAAAATGCGAAATAAAAGAAATATTGAATATTTTGTTGCTCGCCACGGCGTGCACTGGGCGCCGCCATTGCACCACTGCGTGACGTTTTTAGATGAGCGGAAGTAAGTTTATACTCATCTAAAACGTCACAACGTCATGGAGACTTAAGGTTGATCGTGTTGATCATGCTGATAATTCATACGAGAAGGAACCCAGTAAATCCACTGCCGTTCTAGTTGATTTTAGTTGTTCAAGTGTAATCATGAAAATGTTTACGAACTTAAAAGCATCGTCGTTCAACTCAAATCACTGGACAATTGCAGAGAACGCTCTTTTAGTTTACCGATCAGCTTCAAATTTTGTCCAAATTGAATCGGGAAATTCTCCGCTGAAAAACTTGGAGAAGGAATTCTTCAGTTGTCGGAGGTAACCTAAACCACTTTCCTTTTAGGAATTACCCCCGTGTGAATTGCCACGCCAGTTTTTCCCTCGAATTGAAACTCAGACCCAGAGTAGTTCATATGTCCGTAGTTGGAAGGTCCCTGGATCAAGTGTTAGCCGTGACGTTGTCTTGAATGCTGACGTCATCAATCACGTCATCCCACAGGCAACATGGCGGCGCCCACGTCGACGTCAAAGGAGAAACATGGCTTCACAAATTGT
>JAVTVY010008716.1:0-47455 GCA_036873755.1 Hanleya hanleyi | reverse complement strand
AAAATCGGTAAAAGAAAAACTTAGGGCCCTAGATCGATTCCGATCGCAGTTTCGTTATCAGCTAGATTCATACTCTTACCACACCAAATTTGGAAGGAATCGGTGAAACAACATTTTCATCCTTATACCTTGGGCAAAAATGGTCTGAAAAATTCGGCCTTCACCGATTGACCTCAAACTTCGCACTAAAGTATACTGGAGGTCGTAGGTCACGAATATGAGGTCAGATTTGACCTTGACCTTGAGCTTCATATTAAAATGGCGATTAGAAAATTTGGGTATGACTTTGACCTTAGCGCAAGGTCACAGGATATTGTCGGACGACCTTGACCTTTTCATATGTAACGACCCCGTGACCTCTGAGTTGACCCATGACATGGAACTTGACCTTTGACCTTGGGTTTAAAAATGCGATAGTACAATCGGAATGCATTATCGCAAATTTTACCTTGAGGACAGAGGTCAAGGTCAAGGTCATTAGTCAACTCAGAGGTCACGGGGTCGTCACATATGAAAAGCTCAAGGTCGTCCGACAATATCTTGTGACCTTGCGCTAAGGTCAAAGTCATACCCAAATATTCTAATCGAGATTTTAATATGAAGCTCAAGGTCAAAGTCAAATCTGACCTCATATTCGTGACCTACGACCTCCAGTATAGTTTAGTGCGAAGTTTGAGCTCAATCGGTCAAGGCCGAATTTTTCAGACCATTTTAGCCCAAGGTATAAGGATGAAAATGTTGTTTCACCGATTCCTTCCAAATTTGGAGTGGTAAGAGTATGAATCTAGCTGATAACGAAACTGCGGTCGGAATCGATCTAGGGCCCTAAGTTTTTTTTTACCGATTTTTGAAAATTCCAATACTTAACCTAGTCTTCAATGGACACTTTTTTTGTATCAAACCAATCCAAATTTTGACCTCGGATTCGTGATCAGGGACCTCCAAAACCTATATACACATAATTTGAGGTCATTCGGTGAAGGTTGAAACTTGACCTCAAAATCCCTTAGCGAAATTTTGGTCAGAATTTTTGCTGTCACCGATTGACCTCAAACTTTGTCCTAAACCTATATCGGGGTCAGAGGTCACGAATCTGAGGTCAGTTTTGACCTTGACCTTGACCTTCATATCAAAATCTCGATTAGAAAATTTGGGTATGACTTTGACCTTAGCGCAAGGTCACAAGATAATGTCGGACGACCTTGATCTTTTGATATGTGATGACCCCGTGACCTCTGAGTTGACCCATGACCTTGACCTTGACCTCTGACCTCAAGGTAAAATTTGCGATAGTGCATTCCAATTGTACCATCGCATTTTTAAACCCAAGGCCAAAGGTCAAGTTCGATTGTCATGGGTCAACGCAGAGGTCATGGGGTCATCACATATCAAAAGGTCAAGGTCGTCTGACAATATCTTGTTACCTTGCGCCAAGGTCAAAGTCATACCCAAATTTTCGAATCGCCATTTTAATATGAAGGTCAAGGTCAAATCTGACCTCATATTCGTGACCTACGACCTCCAGTATACTTTAGTGCGAAGTTTGAGGTCAATCGGTGAAGGTCGAATTTTTCAGATCATTTCAGCCCCAAGGTAGATGGCAAATTTTCAGTATTTCAAAAATTCTTTTAAAAAAATCGTAATCAGCTAGGTGAGTACTATCAGTTCACCAAATTTGAAAGGAATCGGTGACCCAAAAAATTTCGACCGAAAAAGTACCAAAATGAGTTCAAAAATTAACTTTTGACCTTGGCTTGCGAGATTTTAATTGGAAAACATAAACCCGTACCTCTATGCACAACTACATTTCCTCAGCTATCCATAGAGGTGCGACCCACATTTGTGTGTGCAATGGGTGTCGCAAACTCGCGGTCACAACATGCTAGGGGTCGGCGTTACATGTAGAATTTGTCACTGTATTGCTAAATATACCCCATGTAGAAAAATGGACAGCCTTCTGCTGGTCAACATTGTTGAACATCAAAAAAATATTAAATAAAAGACTAAGCGATGGGCTTTCATTTGGTGTATCGCACGCTTGGATACAAAATAAGGGTGACCACGGACACTCCGCAACAATCAGGTTGTTAATTCTATTATCGGTTCCCCTTTGTGCACCGATATGACATTTACATTTTGACCCTGGCTTGCGAGATTTGAGTTGGAAAACATAAACCCATACCTCTGTGCACAACTTCACTGTCTCAGCTATCCATAGAGGTGCGACCCATATTTGTGTGTGCAATGGGTGTCGCAAACTCGCGGTCACAACATGCTAGGGGTCGGCGTTACATGTAGAATTTGCATGTAAAAATCAATGTAACCCAGGCTTCAATGGACAGACCCAATTCCACTGTTCCGAATTACATTAAACTTCGTCCTAAAGTATTGTCGAGGACGTAGATGACGAATCCGAGGTCAGATTGTAAAATCTATTTTATCTTAATTATTAAATAATTAATTTTATTAGAAATCAATTTAACCCAGGCTTCAATGCGCAGCACCCAATTCCACTGTTCCGAATTACTCTAAACTTCGTCATAAAGTAATATGGATAACGCAGGTCACGAATCCGAGGTCAGATTTTGAAAATAAATTTTACCTTAATTATTAAATAATTAAATTCATTAAAAATCAATTTAACCCAGGCGTCAATAGACAGATCCTAATTTAACGCGCTTGATGTAAAATTTCATCCCGGATTCGTAATTAGCTACTCCCAAAATAGTTACATCGATCTGTCCGTCGCCATTTTCTACGGAGCCGGGTCATCGTGGGAGGAATAGATGCCCAGTGGCAAGCGGATTTGGTCGATATGAGCGCCTTTGCCAAACACAACGATGGGAATCGGTATATCTTGACGTGCATCGTTATCCTATCGAAGTATGCGTGGGTGGTACCCATCCGGACGAAAATGGGGGCGAATCTCATAGTGGCGTTCAAAGATATCTTCAAGCCCCCTTTCCCATACCTGCATGAGATTAACATTGGAAGTCACTGGGGTCTTAGGTAGGGGCAGATAACTCTTGCTAGGCCGCCAGGTGACCGGAAGCGACGTCACAGGAAGTGACCCGGATGTTACCGGATGCCACGTGACCGGATGTGACCTTTGACCCGGATGTCACCGGATGTGACGCCATAATGACGCCATCGTGAAGTCACAGGAAGTGACCCGGTTGTCACGTGACCGGATGTGACCTTTGATCCGGATGTCACCGAATGTGACGTCATAGTGACGCCATCGTGACGTCACCTGCACATCAGCCTCACTCCTCAGCTTCAAAAATGCTAATGAATTTGCCGTCTTTCTCTTACTCAAGTCACGTGGATTTCCCCCGCGGAGGAAATTAATTATATCCGCGGAGGAAATATTATATCCGCGGAGGAAATATTATATCCGCGGAGGAAATGATTATATCCGCAGAGGAAATATTATATCCGCGGAGAATATATTATATCCGCGGAGGAAATGATTATATCCGCAGAGGAAATATTATATCCGCGGAGAAAATATTACATCCGCGGAGAAAATATTATATCCGCGGAGGAAATGATTATATCCGCGGAGGAAATATTATATACGCGGAGCAAATATTATATCCGCGGAGGAAATATTATATCCGCGGAGGAAATGATTATATCCGCGGAGGAAATATTATATCCGCGGAGGAAATATTATATCCGCGGAGGAAATGATTATGTCCGCGGAGGTAATATTATATCCGCGGAGGAAATATTATATCCGCGGAGGAAATGATTATATCCGCGGAGGAAATATTATATACGCGGAGGAAATATTATATACGCGGAGGAAATGATTATATCCGCGGAGGAAATATTATATACGCGGAGGAAATGATTATATCCGCGGAGGAAATATTATATACGCGGAGGAAATGATTATATCCGCGGAGGAAATATTATATCCGCGGTGAAAATATTATATCCGCGGAGGAAATGATTATATCCGCGAAGGAAATATTATATCCGCGGAGGAAATATTATATCCGCGGAGGAAATGAGTATATCCGTGGAGGAAATATTATATCCGCGGAGGAAATATTATATCCGCGGAGGAAATGAGTATATCCGCGGAGGAAATATTATATCCGCGGAGGAAATATTATATCCGCGGAGGAAATGATTATATCCGCGGAGGAAATATTATATCCGCGGAGGAAATATTATATCCGCGGAGGAAATGATTATATCCGCGGAAGAAATATTATATCCGCGGAGGAAATATTATATCCGCGGAGGAAATGAGTATATCCGTGGAGGAAATATTATATCCGCGGAGGAAATATTATATCCGCAGAGGAAATATTATATCCGCGGAGGAAATGATTATATCCGCGGAGGAAATATTATATCCGCCGAGGAAATATTATATCCGCGGAGGAAATGATTATATCAGCGGAGGAAATATTATATCCGCGGAGGAAATATTATATCCGCGGAGGAAATGATTATATCCGCGGAGGAAATATTATATCCGCGGAGGAAATATTATATCCGCGGAGGAAATGAGTATATCCGTGGAGGAAATATTATATCCGCGGAGGAAATATTATATCCGCGGAGGAAATGATTATATCCGCGGAGGAAATATTATATCCGCGGAGGAAATATTATATCCGCGGAGGAAATTATATTTGGTGTTTTTCAAGAATTTCATAGGTTTTTCTTCGACTTTGTCTCTGTTTTTACGTCGTTGAACACGGAAAATTCGCAGAATATTGCTATGAATTCGCTGAAAATTCAGTTGATTTCTTGAAAAATACAAAGAAAATCTAGAAAATTAAGTTGGTTTCTTCGGAAATAGAAGAAAAACATAGGAAATCAAAAGAAACGACAATGGCCCTAACGGGCCACCGTAGGCGTCACACGGCCCAGAGCAATGGGCACCCCTTCTGATATTCTTCTGTATGCCTCAAGTAATGGATGTGCCAAGTTTGGTGCTTTGGACCAGCGTGTCACGATCTTTTTGCTAAGCCACCCCACTAATAGTAATAGTATATTGACTCACATTTAGAGGTATAAAAGCGCATTTCGAGCCCTATTGACCTTGCGGCGCAATGCAGTGAGTGAGTGAGTGAGAGGGTGAGTGAGGCGTACACAGCGCCCGTGAAGCGTGCCCAACGCCCGTCTTAGCGCATAGACGCACTAACAATGGTGAGTGAGTGAGTGAGTGAGTGAGTGAATGAGGAAGTGAGAGAGGGAGTGAGTGAGTGGTCATATAGGGTCGTTTGGTATTAGTATAGAAAGCAGGAGTCGTTACGCCTTAATGCCCGTCTCAACGCCCGTCAACGCAAGTCGGGAGCTCGGAGCTCGGGGATAGGGCAGGCGGGAGTTCGGATCTCGGGCCCCAAGATTGTTGCTTTCCATACCACTCCTAAACAATATGGCGGTACAAGGCCAGAGCGAGACTGTCGAGTCACGTGTGTTTCCACCGCGGAGAAAAGGTTTCCACCGCGGAGAAAAGGTTTCCACCGCGGAGAAAAGGTTTCAACCGCGGAGAAAAGGTTTCAACCGCGGAGAAAAGGTTTACACCGCGGAGAAAAGGTTTCCACCGCGGAGAAAAGGTTTCCACCGCGGAGAAAAGGTTTCAACCGCGGAGAAAAGGTTTACACCGCGGAGAAAAGGTTTCCATCGCGGAGAAAAGGTTTTCACCGCGGAGAAAAGGTTTACACCGCGGAGAAAAGGTTTCCACCGCGGAGAAAAGGTTTCAACCGCGGAGAAAAGGTTTCCACCGCGGAGAAAAGGTTTCCACCGCGGAGAAAAGGTTTCCACCGCGGAGAAAAGGTTTCAACCGCGGAGAAAAGGTTTACACCACGGAGAAAAGGTTTACACCGCGGAGAAAAAGTTTCCACCGCGGAGAAAAGGTTTCAACCGCGGAGAAAAGGTTTCCACCGCGGAGAAAAGGTTTCCACCGCGGAGAAAAGGTTTACACCGCGGAGAAAAGGTTTACACCGCGGAGAAAAGGTTTACACCGCGGAGAAAAGGTTTCCACCGCGGAGAAAAGGTTTCAACCGCGGAGAAAAGGTTTACACCGCGGAGAAAAGGTTTCAACCGCGGAGAAAAGGTTTACACCGCGGAGAAAAGGTTTCCACCGCGGAGAAAAGGTTTTCACCGCGGAGAAAAGGTTTACACCGCGGAGAAAAGGTTTCCACCGCGGAGAAAAGGTTTCCACCGCGGAGAAAAGGTTTACACCGCGGAGAAAAGGTTTTCACCGCGGAGAAAAGGTTTACACCGCGGAGAAAAGGTTTCCACCGCGGAGAAAAGGTTTCCACCGCGGAGAAAAGGTTTACACCGCGGAGAAAAGTTTTCCACCGCGGAGAAAAGGTTTCCACCGCGGAGAAAAGGTTTCCACCGCGGAGAAAAGGTTTACACCGCGGAGAAAAGGTTGCCACCGCGGAGAAAAAGGTTTTCACCGCGGAGAAAAGGTTTACACCGCGGAGAAAACGTTTCCACCGCGGAGAAAAGGTTTACACCGCGGAGAAAAGGTTTACACCGCGGAGAAAAGGTTTCCACCGCGGAGAAAAGGTTTCAACCGCGGAGAAAAGGTTTACACCGCGGAGAGAAGGTTTACACCGCGGAGAAAAGGTTTCCACCGCGGAGAAAAGGTTTCAACCGCGGAGAAAAGGTTTCCACCGCGGAGAAAAGGTTTCCAACGCGGAGAAAAGATTTACACCGCGGAGAATAGGTTTACACCGCGGAGAAAAGGTTTCCACCGCGGAGAAAAGGTTTACACCACGGAGAAAAGGTTTCCACCGCGGAGAAAAGGTTTCAACCGCGGAGAAAAGGCTTACACCGCGGAGAAAAGGTTTAGTTTGTAAATTTGGATTGAATGCCGTTTATTTTAAGTTTTCCTGTTGATTTCTCATCTTGGATAAAAACAGCATGAGTGATCATCAAACAGGCGAGGTGAATTGAAGAGAAATACGCAAACATAGAGAAAATGTACAGTTAAACTTATGAGAAACATGAAATCATAGGGAAAATGTATAGTTTTATTGGATGGCACTAATAAGCCACCGTAGTCTATACCTCATCTCTGATACCTTAACCCACCAGACTGTCTCCATCTACCATGACCTGGACCTGATATCTAACTGGGCGAGAACATGGCTTGTCGATTTTAATGCAACAAAAACTGTCGCCGTTTTAGCTTCTCTGCGTCGTGAACCATCGTCTTTTCCTATCGCTTTTGAAAATAAAACCATCACCCTGTCTTCGAATCATAAACATCTTGGAGTTACGTTCAACAATAAAGGAAAATGGAACGACCATGTCGAAGATCTTGTTATCAAAGCACAGCAAAAGTTATCGATCTTTAAAGGGATGAAATACATTTTAGACAGAAAAACACTCGAAATAATGTACAAAAGTTTCATCAGACCTAGCTTAGAATATGTCGACGTGGTCTGGGACAATTTGTCACAAAATGAACTTGATCGGCTGGAGAATATCCAAAAAGAGGCACTGAGAACTATTACTGGTTTGACAAGAAGTGTTAAGACTTGAAGCACTTTATACTGAGGCAGGCTTTGAAAAACTATTTCAAAGGCGTTATAGTCACAGGCTGATTATGTTTTACCGAATATCTAATGGCATGACTACTTCTTCTCTCGAGGATAATCTTCCTATTGCTACTAATGTGCGAAACCCTTATAGCTTACGCAATCCAACCCAGTTTACATCGTACAGATGTCGTACTGAAGTCTTTCGTAGATCTTTCTTCCCTTCTTCTGTGCGTGACTGGAATACCCTCCCGGAATCTGTTAGAAACTGTCCTTCGTTATTTCCGGCGGCCATGCCGCCGGATTTCTGAATTCGCTAAACATGGGAGCCGCCATCTTGATATTGGACGAGTAACAGGTGTTTTCTCGAGCCATACTTTCACAGACGTGCCGTTGAGTGATCCAGCTAGTTTTAGATCGTAAAACGACAGGATTGTATCACCCGTTCGTGGTTAACAAATTAATATTAATTCTGTTATAATGAATTCATCGAATAAATGTTCTTTAGTACTATTTTATTATGGCTGAGAGACCAAATCGATGACCATACATGATGGAGTTATTCACCTGTACCATGTGTACGTCTGCAGCAAAATGTTTGAGATTGAACTGCGAGTTACTAAAAACTTGAAACAGTAAAACACGCGGATCGGATTGTTGTGTAGAGAAAGTCGATCTAGGCTTAATTCACAATGACACACATCAATAAAGAAATAGTGGCTTGATGATGGGTCCCGTATAATGCCACAGCGCGATCTCTTACATCAGGCTATATGAGATGACTTAATACGTCAACCAGAGAACATTACTTTCAAAGTCCTAGTTTGACATTTTGCATTTTGCATTTTGCCAGCAAGCACTTAACTTCCGGCTAACCCCACACTTTCCAGATGGGTTCTTGCGCGAACTACATTAGTCAAACCTTTAAGGAAAACAAACAAATCGACGTTTTTTTTTACCATAATGTGCATCGTGACCTGTATTCACCAGTTGCACACGTAATCGGCTTGTAATACGCAGATTATAAGGTACAAACGTTTCCGCCGGCATTGATGCATCTGCATCAATAAGTTTTCTTGTACCTGTAATTTATTCTTCTCTGTACGGAGGCAGCCATGTTGTTTTGATAGTGATACTCTCTGAACCAAACGTTCGTATTTTATTTCAGATAAAAGTTGACGTATATCTTGGGTAAATTGTATCACTGTGTAAACTATATTTAATATCTGTCACAAATATATGGTAATTATGCAGATTCTCCAAGTAGTTTTAACAATAGTAGGCTTTTGGTATTTTCGACATTTTGGGTTTGAGGCTAGTGGCTGGAGTGTATAAAAGAGTGAACTCTGAGAATTTCTGGGACTTGCTCTGGTAAGCCAGACAAGCCCACACCTCCAGAACAGAAGGCTCCTGGGACCTGACAGACATCTGAGGAATGCTGAAATATGGGGAGGAGCTACAGATGCCGATGAGGATAATGGTTCAGTGTCTTGACTTCATTCTTCTGCTTTGACCCCCTAAAATACTTGGGACACTGTAAAGTGTACTGCAACAAATCATGGGGTTACTGTCAAACTGAAGTAAATAAGACATACCTATTATCTTTTGCTCACCCAAGATATCTTTGGCTCATCCAAGAAAACATGGACATCCAAGAAAACATGGGCATCCAAGAAAACATAGATTGTTGAAACAGTAGTGGGACGAATACCCCATGCGATCACATCGGATTACAGTACCCCATGATATCACATCGGAATACAGTACCCGATGCAATCACATCGGATTACAGTACCCCATGCAATCACATCGGATTACAGTACCCAATGCAATCACATCGGATTACAGTACCCCATGCAATCACATCGGATTACAGTATCCCATGATATCACATCGGATTACAGTACCCGATGCAATCACATCGGAATACAGTATTCAACTACAGCCACTCTTCACCTAACAGTCGTGTGCATGAACACCCCATGCAATCACATCGGGTTACAGTACCCCATGCAACCACATCGGATTACAGTACCCCATGAAATCACATCGGAATACAGTATTCAACTGCAGCCACTCTTCGCCTAACAGTAGTGCATGAACACCCCATGCAATCGCATCGGGTTACAGTATTTGACTGCAGCCACCCTTCATCTAACAGTAGTGTGCATGAACACCCCATGAAATCACATCGGGTTACAGTATTCAACGACAGCTGCTTGTAATGGATGCAAGTGGAACTCATTGGAATGATTGTATGTTACAACAGTATTCGACTACAGCCATCCCGTTGAGTTTTATGCACTCCAGCAAGTCTCCACCCCATGAAAGCATAGTAATTCCGCTCATTGGTCATAATTAGATTATGCAAAGCAAATCTGAACTGAAGGACATGTTACTATATGAATAAAAGAAGAGTTTATTTATCCTGAGAAATCGGTCTTGAGTTCTTGTTTCTTATTGTGTTGCTTCCCGGTCTCCAATGTTAAGGTTCAACATATAACAGCATAGGGGGTGTTATTTAGCCAAGTTGATAATCTGTTCAACTACCCTAAGTTTTCATATGTTGACTGCTGAAATATATCTGCTGTAATTGGACTTCACTGAAGCTTAGCGACAGCTTTATCGCTACAATATATATACAACAAACTTCGTCACGCACGACTGGTTCTATGACCCATACTGAGCTGAGGCGGCTTATATTCCGTAATTATCCGACCAAAAAAAAATTCCATTTTTTTTTGTTGAGATTTATTAAATCTCCATATCTCTGGAACGGGAAATACTATTCAATGTTTATCTACAAATATTTCTACTGGGATCTTTATTCGGAATCGATGTTTTCGGAGTCCTCACTGTCACTGAGAGGGCATTAGGATGTACGCCGCTTTGAGAAACCTCAGAGCTCGGAGCTAGGGATTGGGGCAGATGGAAGCTCACAGAGCTCTGAGAGATCGGAGCTAGGGATTGGGGCAGTTGGGAGGTCGGCTCTGAGCTCTGTGGTTTCTCAAAGCGGCGTACATCCTAATGCCCTCTCAGTGACAGTGAGGACTCCAAAAACATCGATTCCGAATAAAGATCCCAGTAGAAATATTTGTAGATAAACATTGAGTAGACTAGAGGCTGCAGGCTGCAGAGTGCAGGCTGCAGGTAGCAGGGGGTTAGGTGCAGGTTACAGGGTGCAACCTGCAGGGGGTAGGGTGTGTGTGTGCGTGTGTGTGAAACTTGGAGCGATAGTATGCTCTTTCTTGCACCCAGAGAATTTAAAATGTGTATGCTTTATGGGAAAATAGGATGATGGGGTCTACCATAATATTCCAGCACAGACAGCAAAGTGTATATAGTTACTGTAGATCTGAAGTCGCAGAGAAATTCAACTCTTTGCTACATGTACATGTGTTCGAACCTGTTGAATAATTATCATACTCTACTGTGTTTAGCTGTTGTTTATATAGTTCAGGTATATCATATGGACAGCCTGCAGTTAGGTGAATATGTACCTTCACTTACTGAGTAACCGACTCTGGGACGTTGAGGTTACCTGAAGTCTAGATAACTCTGACGTATTCAGCTTAACATTATCATTTGAACATGTATATTTTGCTGCAAAATGTAGGACCAAATAGGCAACCTCCAATACATATGGACTGATGAGAGAAACGCGTAAATCCCAATATGTACAGACACCACCACCACCACGGCGACCACACACCGCTACCACCACCACCACCACCACCACCACCACCACGCATGCGCACGGGGTGCAGGCTGCAGGGGGTAGGGTGTGTGTGTGTGTGTGTGTGTGTGTGTGAAACTTGGAGCGATAGTATGTTCTTTCTTGCACCCAGAAAATGTAAAATATGTGTGTTTTATGAGAAAATAGCATGATTTGTCGACCATAATATTCCAGCACAGGCAGCAAATTGTATATAGGTACTGTAGATCTGAAATCTCAGAGACATTCAACCCTTTGCTACATGTACATGTGTTGTCCACAGACACCACCACCACACACCACTACCTACACCACGCATGCGCATGCATCCGTGGTACACCCTGGTGTACCCTACACCGGGACATTGTTGGGGAGTTTTGCTGGGAAAAACCCTGTTCTCTTTATAGATCATTACATTATCGCTATTTATAGATCATTACGACATCGATATTGCTATACCTACAACCTTAAAGCGCGTGGAGCACCGGATTCCAGAGCCGCATATAGTCTGGTCACTGATAGTATAGCTTTGGCTATGTACATAGCTAGGGCCAATGATTAATTAATTACACGTAGATCACTGGTAATACATCTTGTTCACAGCGTTGACATTCGTTAATAACACGATTCTAGCTTCGAGTCCCTTTTCAGTCTTCTAAACCCTCATTTTTCGCGGATACGGAGACTTTGATAAAATCCGTCTCATTTAGATGATGACGTCACTATGACGTACGTGTGACGTCATCATGGCGATCAAGTTATGCGCGTAGTCCGAGGCTATCCAATGGTCTAAGTTTCGGCTCTAGGACCCCTTCCGTTCTACAGATATAGAGACTTTTCCAAAATCTGTCTAATTCATCTTGTGACGTCACTATGACGCCATCATGTCTATTAAACAACGCGTCTCTCTCCTGGGTATCCAACGACGTAAGTTTCGTCTCAGCAGCCTTCCTCGTTCCAGAGATATGGGGATTTTAATAAATTTCAGAAACAAAAAACAAAAATCTAATTTTTTTTTGGTTGAAAGCGAAATTTCTAGGCTTTAGGCTTATAATGACGGATTCTGCCTATTTACCGAGTATATCTTAATGAAGTTTGCGGGAAAACATAGCCGTCTCAGCTCAGTATGGGTCATAAAACCAGTCGTGCGTGACGAAGTTCGTAGTATATATATGCAGCTGTCCTCGGGCTATGGATGCGGTTCGATGAGGGGGCGAACACTGTAAACACCCCTCGGGCTATAGGTAACCTTGAACAGCTATAGGTTCTATCAATAGACGATGACCTAGAACGTTCCATCTGTATATAGATGACCTACTTATGACGTCATCTCGACTGACGTCATCGGCTTCCCGGCTTCCCTGTTTTAGAACTGTCTTTTCATGTTCTACTAATAATCGTTTACGAATGAAGAATTACGGTAATTAGTCTTAGTTGAAAGAACGTCCCTAGAGCAGATTATTCAATCACCACAATCGAACTATTATGCCATAGGTTATATTGATGAGAATTGACGTACCAATTCGCCTTTATCGACTTGGTAGTATCTTGGTCCAAGCATCCTGTATGCCAAGTTTCAAAACATTCGGTTCAGCCCTTTCGTCGAAGACGATTTTTGTGGGAAATCAGGTCAGCTCAAGATGGTTGCCTTGCATTTAGTATTCGACCCGGAAATTTTATCTGTAAAATGATATTATGGGGTTTTATCACTGCAAAATCGGGAGAAAAGATTAGCCTTCATTTTGAAGATTCACGGGACTTTTATCTATGGGCCAGTATAGCTCAGATGGTATACCAGTACGGTATGAAGGGGTCGTGAGTTCGATTCCCGTTGACGGCTAAACAAATTGCTTCGTGGATGGTTAAACTACATACCACTACCAAATGGTTGGTTTGCACAATAATTCAAGTCAAATTCACTTAATCCAATATTATCTTGCCGCGATAGCAGCGACCGGTGCATTGACACGTGGGTCACCGCGTGAGCCCCGGTTCGTTCTCCTTGCCTCTTCCTCATCCCCCTAATTTGGTCGGATTTTTAAAAACTATTGATAAGTCGTTTAAATGTGATAAATAGGATCGAATTTTCTTTCTCTTCCAAAAAAGGACCAATAAGCTCACATTTATGATGATTGTGGCAGCTTCAAGTCGAAAATAGTCCAGTTATCATCGATTGAAAATTTTTATTAGAAGTAGTGCAAACCCCTTGTGTCATTTCTGTACTATGTAGCCAGTTGTGGGCATTGCAACAGCGAGAGAAAGGATTGAGTGACTGGGTGAGTAGGGCCTAACGTCGCTTTCACAATTTTTCAGTTATATCACGACGGGAGAAATGATTGACTTTCATTGGGACGATTCACCGGAGTACTATTGCCGGAATAGCTCAGACGGTGAAACTGGAGGGGCCGTGGGTTCGATTCCCACTGACGATTAAATTATTCTTCCTCTCAAAAATTATTTCCATGTATATAAATTGCTTCGTGGGGGCTAAATGCTATACCAAATTGTCATTTGTGTAAGTTTATCATTTGTTTAAGTTAAAGAAGACCATTCGGCGAAAGTTTGCGAGTTGTCTCTCCTACTCCTAAAACGTAATTGTGACGCTTATTAGTTATTATGCACAAACAATAATTCTGTACCATGCATTGCTCATTATTCTACAACACTTGTGTCAATAACATCAAAGAAACCGTGCAATTATTACACGATTTACCACGGTTATGTGAAATGTACATGTGTCAAGTGCAGGTGTTCATAAGGAGATTCCATTTCGCAAGTCGGATTCGGATTAGGAAAGGGACGCCTGCTTTCATACAAGTAACAATCGAATAAAACAAATAAATTACAAGATGAAATTTCCTTCTCAAGTTTAACTGTTGTTTCCATCGGGAAATTGATTAACAAAGCGACACAAATAGGCATATATCCAGGTAATTTCCCAACAGCTGACTCGGCTGAAAAAATCACCCCCATTTGAGAGACCGCATAAACTCGTCCACTGACATTGGCACGATGCCAGCCGAGACGGGAGCATCGTCCCAACATCAGTGGACGAGTTTTTTTTTCAAAAAAGGGGAGAACGGTTAAAATATGTTTTCAACCTTTCATTGTAAAATTTGTTGATAATCAATTTGAATAGTGCAATAGAATAGAAATAATGTTTTCATAGGCGTGCTTAATGGTTATTTTACGCAAGTTTAGTGTGGGAAAGTTTATAAAGTTACGCCACGGGCTTCGCCATTGCCCTAAAATATAAACTTGCGAACATTTTTTTTAAATAATCCTAATCACAAGGCGTTAATTGTCTACGTATTCCCAATTTGTCAAATATCTAGAGTGGATAGATAAAGTGTATACTGGAAGTAGTCAAGTTTTGCTTTTGCTAGTTATGAATACAGTGAGTGAGTGAGTGGGTGAATAGGGGTTAACGTCGCTTTCGACATTTTTTTCAACTAGATTACGACGGAATAGTAGGAGTAGTCCACTTTTGCTTTTGCTAGTTATGAATAATACATTCGTCTTTGAACTATGAATACTAGAAGTAGTCAACTTTTGCTTCTGCTAGTTATTAACACAGTCGTTTTTTAACTACATGCAAAATTCTTAAACAACCAACAAAGCTGCTGTTAATCATACTTTATTTGTAAGCAATTCATGGACCGTATAAGGAATATGAATGTTCTTCAGTGAAACAATCTTCGCATACCCAAGCCAAACACTATACGATGGAACGTTAATGTAGTATTTAACTTCAAATGTGAAGATGCGGTGAAACTGGATATAGCCGCAATGAAACTGAAAGAAGAACTTCGCAAGCCGTAAACCATATCAAGACGAGGGGCTATATATTGACATGGTGGAGAACACGGGCATCGATCGCATGCAGTACCTCTCACAATGAAGCTTATTCTTGAATAGTGGTATTGACTCCCCATCCAATTTGTAGGTCAATCCTACATTTTGGCTGCCTTTTGTCAACAATAAACTGGCTAAACAGTTATGTCTATGTGAGATAAATATGACTATTGCCTAATAAACCGTGATACGGTCACTAGTCCCGTGCTAAGCGAGATATATATACACCATATGGAGGCCCATCCTGGATGGGAGTGAGTAACTGTTGGTCGCCACAGTATCTGAACTGTACATAAGAGTTACCACCAAACAAGAACAGGTTTAGAATGAATTTAGTCGTTTTGGTGGTGTCCGCTCGCGCGGTAGGTAACGCCTCGCAGCCAAGTTGCCGGTGATGCATGTGTTCGCAGATGGTTCCGGTTGGATGGAATAAATACAATACAATATGGCAAAGAATATAATTACTATGTGGTATTATAGCAACGTAGTAATCATTAGTTAGTATGGATTCAACCAACAGTGTGAGTTAGTAATAATTCTAGAAAGATTCTTGAAAAGAACCACCAGTTTCATTATATATTGTCGATATTGGACACTCTAGAACGAGCCAATATTAGGGTGGAGGTTGTTCGGCATATACCATTCGTGGACAAATTCATTCTCTTATTTCCTCCTCTGCTCACCAACCGATACGTGGCAATTACGTGAGCCGTGACTTTCCAGTATCATATAGGCGAGTCATCCTCCAGTGCCAACGTTCTGATTTTCACTGAACGTGTGCGGATTCTCATCTGTCGGTGGATCCGTCTTGAGTTAAGGAGTCAATGGATGACCACACTACCGTCTGTCTGGTTCGCAGAGAAAACTTCATCAAAATTAAACGCAACATGAAAAGGATGATGGAAAAGAAAGAGGCCGGGGTACTGGCAAGAAATCATATGACTTCATAGACATAGACAATCGATTTACCAGTAACAGAATGCGTTGTAGTACAGTGTGATAAGAATAATTTACGAATCTCCTGGTTGGTTAGCCATCGTTATCAGTGCGAAGCCACTCACCACACCTGCCTCTTGGCCGTTTGTCGCTGGATGCCCTAGCGCCGTCAATGAGATTTAAGAATTGCGGAATTATTCCAAGGTGAATTGTCTTCTATTGTCGGAGATTATATGTGCGGGAATAGCGATGGTTTCAATTATCCTTTTCATGTCAGTTTTTGTGGTGGCCGATGTGATTGTGTATTCGTCAATACAGTACGTACATCAATTTCATGTGAGCGTTTGCTACCACGAAGTATTTTTCCATGAATGATCTGGTAAAACCTAAGTGTAGCGTTCCAATCGAGCTAGAGACCACTTCCAGTATCTAGGCTTGGCTGCAAATGGTTTTATCTGTTGGCAGTCGATGGAACGGTTTGCTACATTTTCTTTCTTGATATCCATCAGTGATCACCAAGTCCTGAGTATGCTCATAGGTCTGAGAGGTTGTTGGCTTTGCGATGAAGATACGTCCTGGATGTCGCCAACATTTTCCATGGTCAGGTGTTGCTCTTCCTTTCCGAGATATTGCACGAGTATGTGGTCGACCTAGGAATGCCATCAACCTGGTCTCTGTTACACGTTGAAATGGTGGGAGTTGTCGTGATACCATACTGAAGGTGACGGTACTGATACAGCCACTTGGTGATGGATATGGTCGTCAATTCACGCTTCGTCTAACTCAAGTTCTTATGCTTGGCATAAATTATTGACATCCATTGAAATTCGCCCCAAAAAACAGTTTTTGAATGGCTTATACATCAGGTATGGTAATGCGATCGACCGTGACTTTGTAATCACCACAGAGTTATATATATTTCCATTAGGCATCAAGACTTCAATCAATGGTTTTGTTCTGGATGAGTATTCCACTTTCCCTATGGTGCCTTCAGCTTCCAGATTGACAATTTCAGCTGCTCCTTAAATCCCGAAACTCAACTGGAAGAGGCCTTGCTTTGCAGAATCGAGGTTTTGCATCTCCCTAGTATAATCCGTGGCGTGTCCTCCTCCTACTCCGACTCCTCCGACTCCTACTCCGCTTTACTCACTGCACAGCGGGTCGCATAGGTGTGGCGCGGGATAGGGTGGGGCCAGAGACCTGGGGTTTTCGCTACCTGAGATTCCATGGGCCAGGCTTACACACTACAGTAGAATGGGTCGACTGCGCATGCGCGATGAGTAGTGCGCGATGAGTAGTATAGAAAGGGAACGCGATTTCCCTATTCCTATAGGTGTGGCGCGAGATAGGGTGGGGCGAGAGCCCTGGGGTTTTCGCTACCTGAGATTCCATGGGCCAGGCTTGCACCCTACAGTAGAATGGGTCGACTGCGCATGCGCGATGAGTAGTGCGAGATGAGTAGTATAGAAAGGGCACACGATCTACCTATCCCTGTAAACTAACCCATGGGGGTGAATGAGCCATGGGGGTGAATGAGCACTCGTCTTTTTAAAAGCTATTGCGGTTATGCGCAATTGTAGGTCCTTCAGATGGCCCAATTCGTCGTCGACTAAGCAATACTATCATGCCTACGGTGAGGGCTCACTGAGTCACCACAGATGGAATTAATTTCCTAAATTTCCCAATCAGTATTTTCACCGATAAATGTTTGAAGCGAATCTCTGCCGACTAACAGTGGTTCTGTTCCTTGGACTACGAGAAGATTTAGTCCTTGGTTTTTGCATCATTCAGATAGACATTAACAGTAGTTTATCTTTTCACAAGGATTAGTTGATCATTGCATCCGCTTTGTCTGGCCGGAATGGAAAATTTTCAGGTTCCCAAACACAGACAAAATGGTAACGGTCCTGAGGAGCCGGTGACCACATCGAACTGAATTGTCTTCCCGTTGACTTTATTCTGGGTAAACACTTTATTCGATTCTGTATTATTCGAAATGTTGACCAAAGAAATTTGGAATACATCTAGTAAATCACAAATAATCACGGAGTTCTGGAATATTGCCTTTGTGCCCGGGTTTGTGCACACTCCACGTCATGGTAAGAATATGCCTCAGCCCCTCAGAGAGCTTGTCGTAAGAGGCGACTAACTGGGGCACCCTTGGGGTTCCCGGGTGTGAAAAGGAATCGGACCCTACCCGTGTGGTTTCTAGGTGTGAAACGGAATAGGAACCAAACGTCGTGATGTGACTTAAATACTGTTGAAAGCGACGTTAAATCATATTCACTCACTCACACTCACCCTTGGGTGAAGCATTTCGTGGCGAAGTAGATGTCATTTGTGTTACACAGTCTGCATACGGCGTTCTTATGAGGGGAATCATCATCTTTGGCATAATGCAAGATAATACCTTATAGATGTGCACCGTGAGTAGTATATAGAAGACGGGACGACGCGCGTTTTCCAGGGAGGTAACTCTTGGTCCACTTTTTTCCAGGTTAAAGGTATAGGGCACGCCCAATCGCCTTTCACCTCTGGGGCGCCAGGGGGCGCCACCAGCTCAAGGTCACGTGGAGGTCAAAAGTAGTTCCGGCAACCTGTAACCTTTGTATTCCTCCGCGGACAGAAAGTAGTCTCAGTGGGTTTTTCCCACAATGTCGTGGGTGATCAAATTCTCCGGCAATCTCCGGCAATCTTCAGGGGCGAGAGGGGTCCCTAGTGTACCGATTGGGTTGTATGAGGTATCAATGTGAAGCATTCGTGAAGGGGCATCTGATGGGGTGGGTGTGGGGTTGAAATATCGTCATTCTGCGCATGCGCGGTAGACCAAGGGTATGGAAATAGACGTTTTGTGGTCTAGGGGAGCCCCTAGTGGTCCGATGGAGTCGAGTGAAGTATCAATGTGAAGCCTATGTGAGGGGGCATCCCACTGGATGGGTGTGGGGTTGCAATATGGTCATTCTGCGCATGCGCGGTAGACCAAGGGTATGAAAATAGACGTTTTGGGATCTAGGTGAGCCACTAGTGGGTCGATGGAGTCGTATGAGGTATCCATGTGAAGCCTATGTGAGGGGGCATCCCACTGGGTGGATGTGGGGTCGGAATATCGTCATTCTGCGCATGCGCAATAGAGAAAGGGTATGAAAATAGACGTTTTGGGATGTAGGTGAGCCCCTAATGAGCCGATGGAGTTGAGTGAGGTATCAATGTGAAGCCTATGTGAGGGGGCAGCCGATTGGACTAGGGTCTCGGCCGTTGTCAACAGTCTGCGCATGCGCAGACAGGGAATTCTGGGAAAAGGGTGTGGACATAGACGTGTTAGGATTTAGGTGAGCCCCTAATGATCGTATGGTGTCGTATAAGGTATCAGTGTGAAGCTGTCATGAGGGAGCATCCGCCTGGGCTAGTGTGTCGTTCGTTGTCAATAGTCTGCGCATGCGCAGTCTGGCCGTAGTATGGAAATAGACGTGTTGGGGTTTAGGTGGGCCACTAGTGGGCCGATTGGATCGAGTGTGGTATCAATGTAAAGCATACGTGAGGGAGTATCCGACGGGCTGGGTGTGACGTGGAACTGACGTCATTCTGCGCATGCGCAGTAGAGAAAGTGTATGGAAATAGACGTTCTGGGGCCTAGGCGAGCTACTTTTGGGTCGATGGAGTCGAGTGCGGTATCCATGTGAAGCCTATGTGAGGGAGCAACCGCCTGGAGTAGTGTCTCGGCCGTTGTCCACATTCTGCGCATGCGCAGACAGGGAATTGTGGGAAACGGGTGTGGAAATAGACGTTTTTGCGGTCTAGGTGGGCCACGAATGGTCCGATGGAGTCGAGTGAGGTATCAAAGTGAAGCATTAGTGAAGGGGCATCCAGTCATGGATGGGTGCATGTAAAATTAGGGGTATGACGTCATTTCCGGTTTGGGTGAATGGGGCGTAACCTGGGAACATGATAGGACATGTACCGACCTGTCTGTGGGGGGTTTTCGCGCCAGAATTTCGCTGACGTCTGCGCCTGCATCCGGGTATGCATGAGGGTCTGTGTGAATGGGGTGTGACCTGGGAACATGATAGGAATGCATGTACTGACCTGTCTGGGGGGGTTTTCCCGGCCCGGCCCGGCCCGCCGCGGCCGCAGCACGCGCGCGGGTTACTCCGGCCGCAGCGCGCGCGCGCGCGGGTTCTCCGGAAGTGCGCGGCATCACCGGCAGTGTGCGGGTGAATTTCGGATTATCCTAGGCCACTGATTGGCTACTTTCTCAACGGTGTTCAAAGCCAGTTTCACCGAATCCCCACATGTCTGTTATAGCCTTCATGCATTATGCTCATATAGAAAACACACAAGACAGGGTTTTTTTTGGTCTTCGTGGTGACATGTTGGGATTCGGTCATGTCTTTCCGCACCTATAACCTCTATAGTTTTTTTTCACTCCACGTGTTGCTCTTGTAACTTGTAACTCATCGTCAAATGTTGGAATGCCCGCTCTTAACCTAGACCAAAACATGTACTTGGTCTGTGGACTGATTTCGTTGGCTCTCCATTTTACTGCAGTGCTCCTGCATTGTTTTCTGGACATTGATGGGTTACCTTTGGCCCCATCCTAGGCCACTGATTGGCTAATACGGTGTTCAAGGCCAGTTTGACCGAATCCCCACATGTCTGATATTTTTGGAACATCATGATGTCTTGCCGGCATCATTGAAAACTGTTGACCGCTTCTCTCTTGCAGGAAACAAGCCTATGTTAATGTATACTATGATTGTCTTTTTGAATTTGGTGCTAATACTGTTATATGGAACATGGAATAGGTCTTTGGATTATGGACGCGGATATTCTCTAATGGACGACGGCTGGATTATGAATGACGGACTAGACGCTTATAATCATGCACTATGCTCATATAGAAAACACACAAGACAGGGTTTTTTGGTGAGATCTCATTTTTTTATTCAGTGAACAACAACAACGTGAGAACAACCACGTGAAAACTAAAGCCCAGAACAGGGGGCTTGTACATTGAAAGAACTGAAGCCCAGAACAGGGGGCTTGAACATTGAAAGAACTTAAGCCCAGAACAGGGGGCTTGTACATTGAAAGAACTTAAGCCCAGAACGGGGCTTGTACATTGAAATGATCGGCGGCCCAGTCATATACGAGTACATCGCGGTCCTCGGACTTGGGGTACTCGTCAAACATCTGTACGATGGTAGATAAGGGTCTTCCCCGGCATCGAATGGGTGACATGCACGGTGATAGCATTCACCTGTGTGACGACGTCTACATTTTCTGCGGTCCCTTTTTCGCTCGACTCCTCTGTCTGAACGACGGTGGTTTTACCCTGGACCCGGATCTATGGACGGCTTTGGAACAAGTAGTCCCCATTGTCGATGAGGTACTATATCTACAGGAGCCACATAACCAATCAGAATAGTACGTATCACGGACTACACCCGTAGAGCTGCGTCTAGGCGCGCATGTGTGACATGGTCTATAAAACACGTCCCTCTGGATCCCACACTTTCATTTCTACGGTTACAGAGCCATGACGGACATCCATCCCTATGCGACTCGCATTTTACAGCATGCGGCCGTGGTTAATTCACTCACAGGTTACCGAGCAGTGGTTCGGTCCATGTTTTCAGATGGCGCCGACAACGAGGGGCGACGCCAGATCCTGAAAGAGTTCACAGAAGCGGTCCTCGACAGAGTGCACACGATGGAGAGGTGGGCCATCACTGACTACTACTGGACTATGACAGCCATCCTTGATGCTCGGGCTATGGACCACCAGCGCTCACGCCGGAACCAGCTACGGCTGGTTGGCCTCACAATAGTCTGTGCCCTATTAACCCTGGCGCTGTGGCATTGACAGTGGGACCTCACCATAAATACGAGGGTCAGACAGATTGTGTGTCATTCAACGATCGTCATTGGGTCAACCATGTCACCAGTTCTACGAGCCATCCTTCCCCTTACACCCCGGGTGGGGTTACACGTCTATGAAGATAAAGTCACCCTTCGTGGAAGACCGTGGAGATGTTTGCTGGTCGCGCGCTGAGACCGTATCGAATACGGTTACGCTACACCGTGACGGCTGGACCAAATTTAAACGGGTGTTGAGCGGCGAGCTCGACGGATACCTCATCCACATAGACAATGCCATCTACGTATACCGTGGACCCTTCTTCCCACGCCTGGGCCGCTACCAAGACCCTACGCGAGGCTTCACCCTAGACCCCGATCTGTGGACAGCCTTCGAGAAAGTGGTGCCTATCGTGGACCAGCTGTTTACACCGGACGAGCGGTCATCAGACGAGTTGGAGTGGGCTCGTGCCCTGAGAGAAGCGGCGGCAGAACCCAATGAACAAATGTCTAGCAATGAACCAGACGACGATGCCATTGATTACCCATCTAGACTTTGACCAACCGATCCTTTGATCTCACGGGGTTCTCCCTATAAATACGAGAGACAGTCAAATCTGGTACCATTCACGTACTGACCATGACGGAGCATATAATACGGGCGTATCTCAGCTTGACCCCCGATGTTTTCCTGCACGTTTATGCAGATAAGGTCGATATCATGGAGGAGGTGGAAGACATCTGTGATGCGGACCCTACACAACCGTGCCCGGCCCACATTCGTCTGTCCCGGGAGGGTTGGACCAAATTCAAACGGGTGTTGTCTGGTGAACTGGACGGCGACCTCATCCACTTGTGTCACGATGTGTACATCCGACGCGGCCCTTTCTTTGCTCAATTGGCTCGGCTAGATGGGGGGTACAGTGCATTTTACCCTTCACCCTGATCTATGGTCTGCATTGGAAGATGCCGTGGTAGATGTGGATCAGGTGCTTATCAAGCGGTCATCAGACGAGTTGGACTGGTCATTTACCATGGACACTGTGGAAGCCAACGAAGAAAATCAGAAAGAAACACCGGCCCAAGATATACCCGTTATAAATAAACGATAGAGCCAGGGTCCATCATCATTTGTCACCATGAAGCGCTGGGAGAAGGTGTTGGATAACTTATACTACAGTCCCGACAGTCCGGCGGCCTATAGTGCATTGTCGGCTCTCTATCGAGCGGCCAAACCCCAGGGGATACAACGTGCCCAAGTCCGAGATTGGTTAAAAAAACAAGACACCTATACCTTACATCGATCTGTCCGTCGCCATTTTCTACGGAACCGGGTCATCGTGGGAGGAATAGATGCCCAGTGGCAAGCGGATTTGGTCGATATGAGCGCCTTTGCCAAACACAACGATGGGAATCGGTATATCTTGACGTGCATCGATATCCTATCGAAGTATGCGTGGGTGGTACCCATCCGGACGAAAACGGGGGCGAATCTCATAGCGGCGTTCAAAGACATCTTCAAGACCGGGCGCAAACCTTTGTATTTGCAAACCGACGAAGGCACGGAATTCCTCAACAGACCGTTCCAACAGTTTCTGAAAGCCCAGAAGGTGTTTTTCTTCCACACGTACAACGAGACCAAGGTGGTAGAAAGGTTCAACAGGACATTCAAAGGCCGCATGTATAAATATTTCACCTATAAGAATATAAGGCGGTACATCGATGTTCTCCCGATACTTGTGAGTGATTACAATCGAGCCTATCACCGGAGTATAGAGAGAGCCCCCATTACCGTGACCCAACGCAATGAAGGCCAAGTCCGGCGTGTCTTGTACCCCAGGCAATAGCAGCGAACGACGAAGGCGGTGTATAAGGTCGGAGACCCTGTACGGATCAGTAAAGTTAAAGGTCAATTTGAGAAAAGTTACTTGCCCAACTGGAGCGATGAACACTTCCTGATTAAACGGCGCCTACCCCGACAGCAGCGAGTCTATGAACTGGAAGATCTTCAAGGGGAACCGTTGCTAGGGACGTTTTACCAGACGGAATTACAGCTTGTCGTAAAAACACAGCAAGACTACTACACGGTGGAGCAGATTTTGAAAACGGAACGTCGAAGTGGCAAACTGTTTCATTTCGTCAAATGGCAAGGCTGGCCCAGTTCCTTCAATTCCTGGGTCGCTGCCAACCAGGTGAAACGACTATAAAGCCAGACACCACTGCCGTCATCCTTCATTCCACGTCCGACCACAGTGCTATGGACAAACAGCAGCTGCCTCTGAACACAGCGTCTCCCAAAACGCGCAAAGCGCAAGTGGGCTTTGTGGTGATACTGCTAACCCTGCTGAGTGTGTTGTACGGAGGTGTGTTTTACGACGTAGCCTATGTCAGCACGTTACTTAACCAACTGAGAACACCAGCCATCAGTGAAACCGGTCTACAGATAGCACCAGTCAATCCCGTATCGAGCCCAGTCACCACCACACCCCGTGTACAAGCCCCATCGAGCTCCACACCAAGCTCCACACCTACACCAAGTACACCCACTACGTCTGAAAACCCACCGGATTTCATCCCTCACACTGAACAGACAACGACGACCGACGTTGTACCCACCACCATCATCACTCGCAGTGAACAGACAACGACGACCGACGTTGTACCCACCACCACCACTCCAGTTCACTCGTATCAAATTTACAAGAGCGGGTTACCACGACAGCGCATACAGCTCGAACCATGGACCCTCGGTGGCAGCATCCCTTCACTTGCGTCATCGCAGGGCCGACGGGCTCCGGCAAAACGCACTTCGTCAGGAATCTCCTTTAACACGCCGACAGCATGATCACCCCACCCATTGCCCGAGTCGTGTGGTGTTACGGAGAATGGCAGGCAGCGTACGCAGCATTGCCCCACATCACGTTCGTGGAAGGCCTACCCAACCTGGCCGATTTGGAACCCGACACCTTGGTGGTTCTGGATGATCTCATGGCGGAGACGGATGCGCGGGTCACCCAACTCTTTACCAAAGGCAGCCACCATCGACGGCTCAGCATCATCTACATTGTGCAGAATCTGTTCAGTAAAACAAAGAACATCGGAACATCAGCTTAAATGCCCACTACCTGGTGGTCTTCAAAAACCCGAGAGACACCACTCAACTGCTGCACCTGGCGAGACAGATATATCCCGGCCGCACACCGTTTGCGCTGGAAGCCTTTAAAGATGCGACAACCCCTCAGCACGGGTATATGCTCTTCGACCTCAAGCAAGCCACCCCCGACCACCTTCGACTACGGACCGGCATCTTTCCTGGAGAGACCCACCACGTGTACATGCAAAAATAATGTAAACACATCCACAGTGGCGCCCCCAGCTGGGGTGTGTGTGTTTGATGATGGGGATAATAAAAAGAATTAATACCACAGCATGGTTGACTTTGTCTCTGTTCTCTGAAGTAGATAAAAGAGCAGAGTTGTGGGTTCTAGCATTAGTTGTACATGATGTCTGCGCGAGTACGGAAGCACGCTCCGACGCTCCGTGTATTGAAGACGGCCCCACCCGAGTTGGTCCGAACCATTGTACGCGGTGCGGACCCTGACCTTGTACGCTGTCTGTGCGAGATCGGGTACAAACCTGTTAAAAGGCAACGTACCACTGACTCCGGCTCAGAAGACCAAGTTGGCCAAGCATAAGACAGGTCTCCGAACCCTAGTCCAGAAGCGGTTCCCTCAAACACAAAAGAAAAAGGTGTTACAGAAAGGCGGCTTTCTCGGGGCCATCTTAGCACCGTTGGCCGCTTCCGTGTTGGGTCCAGTATTGGGTGGACTCTTCGGCCGACAATGAACCACACGAAAAAAATGATCCTCGTCGAACCACGGTTCCTTCAAAACCTCCAATCGCCCTACCCTGTCCCACCTACGGTGAAGACCATAAACACCCTCGATGGAGAGATGCAACAGATCTTACAGAGACCGGGTTAAGCGACAGTGAGAAAGTACAACGGTACAATGAGACGCTTCAACGGTACATGACGTTCATGGACCAATACAAAACCCTCTCTACCCCACCACCACCACCACCACCACGTGACACACTGCCGACCTCAGCACCGCTCCAACAGCTGCCATTACCAGGGGTACCACCCACAGCCCCACAGTGGGTCGAAGACGAAGTGCTGAAGAGTGTACCTGCATCGTTCAAGAAACAATCTGGCCTAGTATTACAACGGATGAAACAGAATCCTAACATGACTTGGAATGATAAAGGCGAACTCCTGGTACAGAATCAGGTGGTCCTCGGGACCCACATGACGGATTTAGTGAACGACCTGATGCGTCAACGCAGGTCGCACACGGATCCTCGAGGATGGGAGGTCTTCGCTCAAGGCTTGAAAGACATGCATGTACCACAGGAATTGGTGGGGAACCCCCACCGCTGGGCCTTTATGCAGCGGACCCAGCAATCGCCGAGTGGCCCACTACCTTCTTGGGAAGCCGAATGGGAACCGGAGTCACCCCCCAAAACACCACCACCACAACGGGCACCTTCTTTTCAGACCTTTAAAAAACCATCCTCGATCAGGACACCCCACATCTCCAGTGCCGTGAGACGTAGCAAATCACCGTGACGAACACGACGCCGGACACAGCCGCCCAAGACCTGGAACACCTATTAAAACCAACAGCAGCAGCAGGACAGCTCAGTCGCCATGTTTTCCCTCACCCTACCCAGTAACAGTTCGCTGGATGTGTTTCCTGACAACACCTTGGCCAAGTACGTCACCCAGTTACCGCAACCGTTGCATTTACCTGGACGATGGGAATGCGGCCTCGTGGATATCCAATATCCTTACTCGTGGTACAACGTGCGAGCCAATGAAGTGTGGTACGAGGTCACCTACGAAGGCAAAAACACCCGACTCACCCTCCCTGAAGGCCAATACGATACCCCCAAGGTGTTCATGGGTGGGCTGACAAGACTGTTGCATTATAAGGCTCTACGGGAGGTCACGAATACTTCAAAACCCATCAAATCCTTTCCCTTCAAGAATCACGTGGACTGCGATTACAACGCACACAACGGCAAGGCACAGATCCTCCTCACCGCCAACGTGAGTGTCGTACTGAGTCCTATCCTACAGCAAATGCTGGGTCTCGCTCACGCGACCTACACGGGTCCATCCGAGGACCATGGCCAGACCCCGATGGATATGAAGTCGGGTATGTACGGACTCTATGTCTATTCGGACGTGGTCGACAACCACATCGTGGGCGATATCAACACACCTCCGTTACGGGTGGTGCCCATTAAAAAGACGTATAGAGATCAAGTCACCCACAGTTTCACTCACATGCTCTACCTACCCGTACGACAAACCGACATCAACACTATCACGGTGGATATAAGAGATGACACGGGACGACCGGTGCCATTCCAACGAGGAAAAGTGGTGCTGATACTTCATTTTCGACAAGCACGTGCTCCCCACTTTGTATAATGAAGGTCCCTTACGAGTGCGATGCACGAAGCTATATGGACTATTATGCCCAACAGGCCGGCGGTGGCCTTCCGGTCTTTAGTGGTGCACGCATGCAACGAGGACATGGGCTGGGGAACATACTCGAGAGCATCGTCAAAACGTTCCTGCCCATGGTGACGCGTGGGGTGAAAGCAATCGGCAAACAAGCGGTACGCAGTGGACTGCAAGTCGCCGATGATGTCTTGGGGGTACGGTACACAAAGAAGCCTTGAAACGTCGGGCCAAAGACGCGGGAGGCGTCTTGGTGGCCAAAGCACAACGCACCGTAGGGAATAAAAGAGCTGCCCCACCGAGACCACGCACCAGTCGACGACCGACCCAGCGACGACGCACATCGAAGACCCAGGATATCTTTTCTTAACCATGTCCTTGATCCACGCAGAGCCCTGTCCCTCCACCAACAGTGAATGTAATTTGTGGACCGTGCCGCCCACACAGACCAGTGCCGAACAAGGATTATGGGTGGAGCATCTCCCGCTCTCCAGCATCAACGAAACAGGGCCCATCGAGTTCACCATCAGTAATGCGGATACGGCCTATGTGGATTTAGCCCATACGTACTTGTATGTGAAAGCCAAGGTCGTCAATGGGGATGGCTCCAGAATCATCCAAGCTGCAACGGTGGGCCCGACGAATCTCTGGCTGCACTCGATGTTTCAACAGGTGGATATATTTCTCAGCGACAAACTCATCAGTGACTCGACCAACACGTACCCCTATCGAGCCTACATCGAGACGCTCTTGTCGCATGGACGAGAGGCTAAGAAATCTCAACTGACAGCCGCTTTATTCTACCAGGACACAGCCGAGCACATGGACACGGTGGACAATGAAGGATATAACAAACGGAAGGCTTTCACTGCGAACGGCGCCTCGGTTGATCTCTTGGGTCGACAACACGCAGACATGTTCATGCAAGACCGGTACCTCTTGAACAAAATCCCCATCAAAACCCGACTGATACGGGCGCCTCCGACCTTCGCCTTGATGGCCACTAACGTAGACGGCCATGCAGCTGACTATAAGATTGTCATCCAAGACGCAGTCCTGTATGTTCGAAAAGTGAAACCGAATCCAGCCGTTCAATTGGGACACATGAAAGCCTTGGAAACAAAACCAGCCCAGTACCCTATCCGACGTGTACAAACCAAAGTGTTCTCTGTGCCTGCTGGAAATATGAGCGCCAACAAAGAAAACCTGTTCCTGGGGGAACTACCCAAGCGATTGATCCTGGCCTGTGTGGAAAATACCAGTTTCAGCGGAGCCTATCCAGAGAACCCGTTTGACTTTAAACATTTCGGCATCAATTTTGTGGCCCTGCATGTGGACGGACAACAGGTCCCAGCCACGGTCTTAACACCGAACTTTGGGCGCAGGAATTTCATTCGAGCCTATCAGAGCCTGTTTACAGCCACCGGTCAAATCAACAAGGGAATATGATCAGTCGGGAGAACTACGCGAACGGATACACGTTGTTCTGTTTCGATCTGACCCCCACCTTAGAGAACGACCATCAGCTGGCCCTCGCCAAGCAAGGCAATTTACGGTTGGAAATCCACTTTGCACGAGCCCTGGGGACCACCGTCAATGTGATCTGCTACGCCGAGTTTGACAACATCATTCAAGTGAACAAGGCGCGCAACGTCCTGTATGACTTCTCCACCTAACATGGATACAGACCAGATAACCACCGTGCTGGAGAATGACCCAGGGTCACGTATGGTCTTTCAAGGGGTGTTCGCCCGAGATGTGTTCCCATTAGACCGTATGTATCCTGCTGCTTACGTTCTCAACACGGACCCGATGGATCGGCCCGGTGAACATTGGGTGGGCGTGTACTTGACAGAAGCGCAGTGCGAATACTTTGACCCGTACGGCCTCCCACCCCTCCATCCCGATTTAACAGACTTCATGGATCAAGGCACAGAGACGTGGTGTTGGAACAGTCAAACGTTGCAAAGCCTGACCAGTAGCGTGTGCGGACAATATTGCTTGTTTTACCTGTACCATCGATGCCGGGGAAGGACCTTATCTACCATCGTACAGATGTTTGACGAGTACCCCAAGGCCGAGGAATATATGACTGGGCCGCCGATCATTTCAATGTACAAGCCCCGTTCTGGGCTTAAGTTCTTTCAATGTTCAAGCCCCCTGTTCTGGGCTTCAGTTCTTTCAATGTACAAGCCCCCTGTTCTGGGCTTCAGTTCTTTCAATGTACAAGCCCCCTGTTCTGGGCTTTAGTTTTCACGTGGTTGTTCTCACGTTGTTGTTGTTCACTGAATAAAAAAATGAGATCTCACCAAAAAACCCTGTCTTGTGTGTTTTCTATATGAGCATAGTGCATGATTACAAGCGTCTAGTCCGTCATTCATAATCCAGCCGTCGTCCATTAGAGAATATCCGCGTCCATAATCCAAAGACCTATTCCATATTCCATATAACAGTATTAGCACCAAATTCAAAAAGACAATCATAGTATACATAACATAGGCTTGTTTCCTGCAAGAGAGAAGCGGTCAACAGTTTTCAATGATGCCGGCAAGACATCATGATGTTCCAAAACTATCAGACATGTGGGGATTCGGTCAAACTGGCCTTGAACACCGTATTAGCCAATCAGTGGCCTAGGATGGGGCCAAAGGTAACCCATCAATGTCCAGAAAACAATGCAAGAGCACTGCAGTAAAATGGACAGCCAAGGAAATCAGCCCACAGACCAAGTACATGTTTTGGTCTAGGTTAAGAGCGGGCATTCCAACATTTGACGATGAGTTACAAGTTACAAGAGCAACAAGTGGAGTGAAAAAAAACTGTAGAGGTTATAGGTGCGGAAATGCATGACCGAATCCGCACATGTCACCACGAAGACCAAAAAAAACCCTGTCTTGTGTGTTTTCTATTTGAGCATAATGCATGAAAGCTATAACAGACATGTGGGGATTCGGTGAAACTGGCTTTGAATACCGTTGAGAAAGTAGCCAATCAGTGGCCTAGGATAATCCGAAATTCATCCGCGCACTGCCGGTGATGCTGCGCACTTCCGGAGAACGCGCGCGCGCGCTGCGGCCGGGGCGGGCCGGGCCGGGCCGGGAAAACCCCCCCAGACAGGTCAGTACATACATTCCTATCATGTTCCCAGGTTACACCCCATTCACACAGACCCTCATGCATACCCGGATGCAGGCGCAGACGTCAGCGAAATTCTGGCGGGAAAACCCCCCACAGACAGGTCAGTACATGTCCTATCATGTTCCCAGGTTACGCCCCATTCACCCAAACCGGAAGTTACGTCATACCCCTAATTGTACATGCACCCATCCATGACTGGATGCTCCTTCACGAATGCTTCACTTTGATACCTCACTCGACTCCATCGGACCATTCGTGGCCCACCTAGACCGCAAAAACGTCTATTTCCACACCATTTTCCCAGAATTCCCTGTCTGCGCATGCACAGACTGTGGACAACGGCCGAGACCCTAGTCCAATCGGATGCCCCCTCACATAGGCTTCACATGGATACCTCACTCAACTCCATCGGCTCAATAGGGGCTCACCTACATCCCAAAACGTCTATTTCCATACCCTTTGTCTATTGCGCATGCGCAGAATGACGATATTCCGACCCCACATCCACCCAGTGGGATGCCCCCTCACATAGGCTTCATATGGATACCTCACTCGACCCCATCGGTCCATTAGTGGCTGCCCTAGACCCCAAAACGGCTATTTTCATACCCTTGGTCTACCGCGCATGCGCAGAATGACCATATTTCAACCCCACACCCAGTCCATCAGATGCGCCTTCACGAATGCTTCACATTGATACCTCATATGACTCCATCGACCCACTAGTGGCCCACCTAGACCCCAAAACGTCTATTTCCATACCCTTTGTCCACCGCGCATGCGCAGAATGACGATATTTCAACCCCACACCTAGCCCTCAGATGCCCCTTCACGAATGCTTCACATTGATACCTCATACGACCCAATCGGACCATGCAGCGTATTTGAAGTCTGGGGACTACTTTTTCTCCGCGGAAGTGACCGCATCACCACCAGACCGCATCACCGCGGAAGAATACATGCCCAGGGGCCCTTTACCGGAACTATAGTGACCTTGAGCTGGTGGCGCCCCCTAGATTGGAACTCTCCTGTGTTGGAGGTAGCTTTCGGTCTCTTTGGGGAGATGACGGGGAGTTCCCTATACCTTTAACCTGGAAAAAAGGGGACCAAGAGTTACCTCCCTGGAAAACCCGCGTCGTCCCGTGTTTTCCCTACTACTGTAATTGAACTACCAAGATGAGAAACTTGTATATATCAAGTAAACAATCTGTTCACTCACTCAAGCGTTGTCATTGGAAGAAGAAACCGCATTTTCTAAGAGGACTAAAGATGCATCAACATCATAAAGACTTTCGTATCACGCAATCAGCATTACGAATCGTTGCATGTCAATTCATCATCTGAGTAACAGCGATCGTAATGAAAACTGAGTTATTTCAAATCTGTCTCTATAAGTGCATATCATTTATAATTGAACGATTGGCACAAACAGAATTATTATATTGGACAATAACGTATCTGGCAATACAAGTTTATTGACAGCCTCAATAGGTATAAAACAGAGATATCCGGATTTGCACTATCGTTTCAATTTCAAAACACATGGCTGTTTCGATAATCAAGAAAACAGAATAGTTTAACATTTTTTCCTAGACTTTTCACAAAAAAAAGTTCTATCCGCGTTTTCGAACTTGAAAATGTGAATGGATAGAACCTTCAAAGAAAAATCACTTAAGAATATGAATATCAAATATGAAAAATATATGTAGTCACGAAATCAACAGTGTCAAGGTGAATATGAAAAAAATGCGTACCGTTTGAAAAGTATCTTCAAACACAGTTGAAGAAGTTCTGATAATATTCTGTTATCTGGTCGATTTGGGAGAATACTTGTGTCATATACACTTCCATTTCCAGCATGAAACTTGCTGGTTTCAAGCGGAGTGGTTCAATATTTTGTCCGCTGTAGAATTCAGTCTTAATCAAGAAAGGCAATGTAACGGCTTAGCACTCTTTTATTTAAAATCAAGCGACTTTACAAAAAAATTTCGAATTGAAAATGTGGATGGACAGAGCCTTCCAAGGAAAGTCACTTGATTTTGAATTTGGAAGAGTTGCCATCCATAACAATATGTTCTTGTAGATCAATATAATCTTGTATCAATACAAGCTGTTCTCGTTACAAACTTTTAACAATATAAACTGTCAATACTTTTATCAATACAAACTCTTATCAATACAAATGAATGTAAGCAACCAGGGACTCGGCAGTTAATGAAAGCCAAATTTTGTGAAAAATCTATTACATCATTCTGATCCTTTTGTCTGAAAAAAAACAATTTGGGGGGGGAGGGGGTAGAATGAGGACATAAACTTAAAACACCATATCGGACTAAGATACAGGGTCACTGTCTTTTGAAAGTTAATTCATACGTGAGCGAAAGATTCATGTTCCAGGTCCTTATATGACCATAGTAGATATGACTGAATGAACATTACTGGCCCAGGGGTGTAACCAGCCAATGGCCAGCCACTATATTTTTAACCCAAATCTTACTCAATTATGGCTGTGAACCAGCCACTGGTATGCTATATAGGCAAATGAAAATTGGAAATCGGTATCCCAACACAGCCATGCACTTTATCTTAGATCAAGATGGAAAATTTGCATATTGTGGAAAAAAAGTTCTCAGTTTTGGACAGAGCTGAAAAATAGATTCATTCCCATGGACGGGAGCAATATTTAGATGAGCAATATTTAGATGAAGACATTCGGAAGGCATCAGATGGCAAAGATTGAACAAAATGAAATTTGCAGAAATTTGTAGAACAAAAGTGTTCCCAGTTAAAAAGAAGAAAAAAACGGACAAAAATGTAAGGCATTTCTATGGATGCCGATTTATTGCGCTAATAGCTGCAAATAATAAACAACTGAAGTATTTGTGGGACGATAGATGCCTATTGAGTTTCCGGATCTGACACCAATATTATATTCAGTACTCCGGGTATTGATTTTCAACTTGTTTTCTGTTTGTTGATCACATTGACTACACAAGTTGAGTATACGATATCCTATATTCAAGGCAGATATTCAAATATAGCTTAGCTAATTGCTCCTTTATTATCAAGTTGATGCGCTGGTTTGGTCTACAGTGCTGTCTGCATTGCGATAATTCTACCACGAGGAATAAATCTTTTTGGAATATTTGAAAGTATGGGTAAACAGGATTTCTTACGCTAGTGGTTGCTCTAGCAATAGCAGTAGTCTTGATACAATGTAATGAAAAATGAATAGCATCTGGAGAACTTGGAGTCTATCTTGCTGAGCACTCTTGGAGGGAATTAATTGAGTACACGATATTCTAAATTCAACGGAGATTCACCATGACATGCATTAGTTTCAAATGAAGGACTGATTTGCATTCCTTATCGCTGAAGATCTTGACATGTTGAAGTGTATCGGATGCTTAGCCGAGCTGTCTGAACTGATCCATGTATGCTTTTCGTAAAGAGTTGGGAATATGCAGCAAAGGGCTCAAGCTGGAACAACTTCATTCAAAAGAGCGATATGGTGACTGATATCTGCCATGTTGTACCATCGTAGTATCGCCCTATTTTTACAGGGCATTGCTACGACGTTACGATGCGATAGTACGACGTACAATGGAGAAATGGTAATCGTATCATAATCTTGTATCGTATCATATCGTATCGTACCATCGTATTGTACCATCGTGCCGTACCATCACATCGTGCAATCCTACCATCGACATAGTTAAAATAGGTCGATAGTGCGATGGAACGAAATGGAACGTATCAGCCACCATAGAGCGACGTGCCCATCTTCAATCTGGGAAAAAAAAATTGAATGTCGTGTCGCGGGATAGAAGAAGAATGTGCATATTTTTGTTGATTGTCTTTGATGAGAAAGATCTCGGAAACGCCAACAATGTTGAGATATATCGACGAATGACTATATACGGGTTTCCCATCAGTTATCAGACAAATCAAGTATCGGGCACGCATCTCGTGCGCACGTGTTGTGCTAGTTCTGGCAAGACAATAAAATGTCATGGGGAGAGGATCATTTCCAAATGTTATGCAAAATATCGTATTCTAGATACCGACGAAAGTCTACAGATATATATTTTTAATCAATCGAAAGTTCTCGTATTGTGACTCGGTTGCGAACCTATCCCGTTGTCCCCATCTCACAGTAAAGAAATTACGTCTATATGACTTGAAAAATAATCATATCTTTCACGTCAGAACTCCAACTAACGATTCTTATGCATAAACCTTGAAAATACATTGTACGTCAAAGTGAAAACCTTGTTTCCGATAACTGTTGCTGTCCACGGCGGGAACGAAGCTGAAAACTCGAGTTAAAAATAGCCCTGAACGCACACGAGAGAGTGACGTCATCGATAAATGACGAGCTCAACAGTCATCGAGTCAGTTTTAGTGTAACGTTTATGAGAAACAGGAAAAATCTCAAGACCACGAATTCTACACCTGATCAAAAAATTTTATAAATGAAGATTTGTCGCATCCAAGGGCTATATACATGCGGCTAAGGGGAGACAAATCAAATGCGAAGGCAAAATCTTTGATACTTGGACATACGATGGGGCAATTTTCATAAAACTAAAAAACGAAAAGGTTGTGCGCCTGACTCGGTGAGTCCGAGCTAGATAAGCTACTCGTGTAGCTTGTGCAATGTGCGTAAACTTGTTGGGACACTTCTGACAGTTTGAGACTAGCTGAATTCATCAAGTGATGCTTACTATAAATTATTTATTTGTGCTATTCTTGTTGCTACCCATGATTCCTGTTTAGGATGCCAAAGCTGCTTGGATAATAATAGTCGTTATGGAAAATAAGCCTGTCCATTCATAAAGCATGAAACCGGACACCGAAGTACGAGATATAAGACACAAATATTTATTTAAAATTACAAGCGTCTGGTCCGTCATTCATAATTCAGCCGTCGTCCATTAAAGAATATCCGCGTCCATAATCCAAAGACCTATTCCATATAACAGTATTAACACCAAATTCAAAAAGACAATCATAGTATACATAAACACAGGCTTGTTTCCTGCAAGAGAGAAGCGGTCAACAGTTTTCAATGATGCCGGCAAGACATCATGATGTTCCAAAAATATCAAATCCGTATCGCTGATCAGTATTCTTAATCCATAATATTCGTTGTAAAGTCGTCATCTAAAGAATGATGAATCTCAGTCATGCTTTGATTGTGACTGTTCATATGAGTACCATGAGGATCTAGAAGTACATGGGTTCATACGGCCCCTAGCCCCGGGTTAAGCGGAATTAGACACAAGTTACGAAACGTAACGCCACAGATGTTGCACGCTACGCTCGTATTTTGCTATCAGCATGCGATATGTATCGCCAAATTTGAGAAACTTTGAATGGAGGCGCTTGGTGGTGTAGCCCTGTTTTATAAGTTTCTGCAACAATGTTTTGTGACGTTGATTAAAATCGTCATATTTAACACAGGATCTAGCAAATGCTACTAGGCGTGATATGTATACGCCATATGCAGGTCCCACTGGAATATTACTGTCCAGAAAGGGATAGTTTACGATGTCGAAATTGTAATCCTCTCTTTTGTCATACAGTCGACGAGAAAGAAGGCCCGCTTCATTTTTATAGAGATATAGGTCTAAATATGATGTGCCTGTAGGGCTATCTGTAGTTTCCTTCAAATCCTAAAAGTCGAAACTGGTACAAAATATAAACATTAGCACAGATGGCTATTTTTCGACTATAAAACAAGGTAATAAAAACAATATACAGGTATAATAATCAATATCACAATCTATGAATGGGCTTATGCCTTGCACATCTGGCATTTACACACGATCCCCTTAAATGATGTACATGTACTCTTCATGCGTAAGTGTCCATACTTGACCCTACGTTACATTATGCCGTTATCTGAGACACGGTTAAGGAGTACATAGTGTGTCACACAACCACATCAAAGTTCAGGTCTCTAGGATAAATACTTTTGGAGAAATAGACCATGTTCGTGTGAATTAGGTGAAAAAAAGAATATCAGAAATCAATCCAAAAGGGAAAAGGTGCTTAGGTTGTCTCGATTTTTGCAATTGACGTTCAAATTTTATACTGAAATATATTTTTTTCAAATGGACAAAGTCAAGTATTGAGAGATAATGATTTAAAAAATTATCATCTGGTATAGTTTCAAAAATAGTGTTTTTAATCCGATTTTAATGTACATGTACAGAAATGATTGAAACTACTTCCACGTGCTTGTTTCACACCTTTGCAGTCTCCGCTCGGCGGCTTGTTCGAGTGAACCGTTAGTCATTATGAGTAGATACCGTAGCCCTTTTGTATATAAATAGTCGCTTCAATACACACTGATCACACTGATTTCAACCATTCATTCACTGATCACATAAAGTCCTAAACGATTTCTGAAAGTGCAAGCCGGACGATGCCTAAATCTAAACCCCGACAAGTTTTTACTAGTGTTTTACTTTGGTTTAATCATTACACGTAAAATATATTTTCTAGGGCTAACTGGATTCCCAGACAAAATATTAGGATCAAACCCTGAAGCCCTTGTCCTTGGAGACCTAAATGATTGTCGTAGTGAATGGCCTGATGATCATTCTTCGAGCGATCAGCGTATTTGATGATATTTCTGATATCGGGCACTTTTGAAGTACTCGTTTTATTAACCCCATCCTCCGGGTGAGGAGGGGGTTATTGGAATCGTCCTTGGCTATGGAGCTGCAGAAACCTTTGTACATCAAAAGTAGAAAAACTAGAACGAATTAGGCTCTGAAACTTGGCTGGTTGGTCACAATTGTAATGTTCTGAGTCTGTTTAGTTTTTGGGCGATGGCAGATGAAAATTCATACGTTTTTTGCGAAGAAATGTTCAAAATTGGAAGGGTAATTTTTACACGGAACGCGGATGTTGTTGATGTTGTACGTTAAGAGATCGACGAACTCACCGGGATGTTCTTGCTTTATAGATATACCCCGGGTATTTGTGATGCGCTCAGTCTCTGCGCAGAGGTAACGGTGTTAATCAAAGTCTTAGCTATAATCGGATCTCTTAAGCAGGAGAGTGTCTGGTTTTGCGACAACCGTAAAGTGTGTGTGGTTCTTCCAGGATGGCGATCTCTTCTGAGTTCTGAGCAGAAATAAGAAAGTGCACAACTCGCCGACGTTTACGCTTTAGTTGACCTGATAATTATTACCAAAGCAATTTTAAACATATTCTCCATCAACTTCCGAAGAAAGTTACGGAATTCATGGCTTGAAATGGCACAAGGCGAAGCGCATACGGCAAGTCAGTCTATATTTTCCTTAACGAAGTCGGCAACTTGACAGTCAAAATGTATACCATTTCTCCACTAGAAAACCCCTAGTTTGCCGGTTTTGTTTTATTATAAACTAATTCGCCATTGAAATAAGGCGTTGAAATAAATCCCGAATATTCAAGCAAACTTATTTATCAAATTGTGAGGTCAATTTTTCCGTTTTTCGACAAATCGCGTGTTCATATCATGATAAGGTCTCTTCTCGTTTCTTGTCTCAAACTGCTCGAATCAGAGGGACTTGCTCGTCCCTTGATAAGACATTGAAAGCTGTGCTCAAGTTAGGATATATTGTATAATCAAAACATGTTGGTTTCTGAGGATATTTTCAGTTTCCTGACCATGTGTTTCTGCGGACAATGCACCTCCATGATTTTGTCCGTCTGAAAAGACATTGAGAAATAGAGAATATTTTTCTTATATATAATGCTTCACATCATCGATCTGAAATCCACTGTGTTCTACACGACGGAAAATTCTGTGCAAAACTATTATCCTAAGCGCCGTGTCATTCCTCTCCAAATTCGAGGGGTTGTGATCACTTCATGGAAAATCCTATTAGAGCTGTTACTTTTGCGACGACAAACCCAAGACCACTTGATCCAAGATGGCAGGAACGACCAAGAGAATGGCCGAAACAAACTCTGGATAGATCATTTATTGATAAAGTACCTATAAATCAAGTAATCAGGGTTGTTGCCGACACTTCAAGGGTGACCGTCCTTCCAAACAGACCATTTAGTCTGCCACTCTGAGAGCATGTCCAATGATGACAGGGTATTATTTCGCCATATAGGGGCCTACATGTGAGGAACAAATCCCAGATCTATTACATACCAATTGCATATACAAAATAGGATGGGGTTTTCGAAGTTCACGAGTTCTAGTTTCAATATGCAAGGAGTTTTACCTTGTAAAATAGTGACCATAAGACCAAAGATAAACCGTGGATGTCAAATGAAGTTAGAAGGAAATTTCGCTTAAGAGATAGACTCCACAGGCGTTATCGTGATGAGTCCTAGCGATTCCAGCATAAACTTGACTTTATAATCACAAGGAACGAAGCTAATAGATCTGAGCGGGAAGCCATTCCAGGATATGTGTATAACTTAGAGCACAAATTATATAGTGGAATTAGCCATACAAAAGCCTTCTAGAAAACCATGAAATCTGTCCAGTAGTGTTATACCTCCGTTTGTACAGGAAAATAATCACATAAGCGATTCACTGCAAAAAAAAGGCAGAAATATATTTTGCTAAGCAGTCCCTTGCATCTAATGCGGTTTAACAAGAACTGCTCCATCTTGTCATCTCGATTTATACCCCTTCTTGCCTTCTGAGGTAGAAAAAAAATCTAAATGCTCTTAGTGTTAAGAAAGCAAGTGGACCAGACGGTATAAGTGAGTATCTATTTAAATATGCTGGATCTGCATTGTGTCATCCATTAGAAGAACCCTTTAATTCCTCTTCCGTAATGGCATATTTCCGGAACAAGGGAAAGACGCAAATGCTTGTCCGGTGCACAGAAGAAAAGTAAACAGTCAGTTGAAAACTATAGACCTATTTCGCTGAATTGTTGCGTGGCAAAGATATTTGAAAGTATAATATCCATGAAATTATATGAATATTGCGACATAAAAGAACTCTGGATTCAAGCCAGGTGACGGCGCCATAAATCAGTTAATTAATGTAGTTCATGAAGCATATCGGTGCTTGGATGCTGGAAGTGATACGTGAGTAGTAAGGGAAGTCTAACCAGCTTAATTTTCCCTATCCCTTTAACATGGGAGCCTGATTTCCCTCCTCATTTGACCTTTGACCCCTATGACATAGTCTGCAGGATGACGTCAGGGTGACGAGGGGAACGGGATTTCCCGAGGGTTGGGAATAAGAGTGTTTTCACGAATGAAGTAGGTCAACCGGAAGCGACGCCATCAAAACCGGAAATAGCCTTTATCTCGTGAATGGCAGGGGCTAGAGATATGAGATTTCGACTAATGGATACTTTACAGCGAAAGTGTGATCATATCACTGACAGCATCTGGGATTATCAGTAAATAGGGTTATATCTGGGTTATTTCTTATTTGCGAGAAGCTAACGCTTAATAAACGGGAGATGATGCTGAATACGGTAATGTGTTGGCTGGGCTGCTACAACATCGGTTTCATTAGAGTTCGATACTTTCCAAGGAATTATGGCATAAACTACGCCAAATTCGTTCCCTGTGCATGTAGTAGTCTATTTCTTACTATCGGACTAAATACCGTCAGTCTATTAAAATGGTGAGAACAGACTAGCCAACCGAGCCTCATACCTTATTACGGTATACCTGTCCATTCTGCAGCGAACTACCAGGTAAGGTATTAAAATGCTGAGGGAAGGGGGGACTAATCTATAGAGGTCGAATACGCGAGTTAAAGACTCGGTTCCTCGAGTCGTTTAACAGATCAACAGACATGAAAGACGAGAACAACAACAACAGATAATGTACATATTGATGTTTTAGTCATGAAAACTTCACCTACATACAACACCGACAGACGGGGCTGTAGAACATATAGTTATACACGGTGTCGTCGATAACTGTACGAGGAATGGCAGAAGTTACAAAGCTAAAACGATGATCTACATATATAAGAGGTCCAACCACTCACATTGTAGTGCGGCCATTGTACCAGAGACTATTCAGTTTACCAAGGGTATCGCAAATCTAGAATAGCATACAGGGACGCTAAGTTAAACGTTGGTTCTTCTTTCCCGGTGTATTGAACAAACATGGCGATAGTTGTAATTTTCAATTTTTGTTTTAAGTGGATACATGTCCCATTGTCGCAGTAAGGTATTAGCGCAGTTGACGTGTATGTGCCGGCACGTTGGACTCGCGAGTCGTGAATATAAGATATTAGGCCCAGCCCGTCACAGCGAGAGAGGGATAATAAAAAAAAGGAACAAACCACGTGTTTACTGAGCACAATTATAATCTTAACAGTTGTTCATGCAGTTGTGGAACATGTTAAATGAATATTCGTATGGTACTTATCGAGAAAACAAAAAACGTTAAGTTTGGATGTACAACATTAACCGGCCGGTTACAAATACGTATATCGGCGTGATGTCTGATTCAACATTCAATGTTCAGCCGTGGTCATTCAAGATTTTCGAGTTCATAATCGACCTATTCCGTATGACAGTTAGCACCGATTTTAAATGTGTATGAAATAAAAGAAATTTAAATACAAGAAGGTGTTTTGTCAGAGAGAAGCGGTCGACAGGTCTCATTGATGTCGGAAAGACACCATAGTGTTCTTTACATATAATACTAATCACTGACCATCATTCTTCATCCAAATCCTCGAGTCGTTTTCCAGAGTATATATCTCACACAATAATCGTGGTTGTTCATAGGGAGAGAGAACACATGCTATTCACACCACTGCGTTAAGCGGAATTAGACAAAAGTTACGAGACAGAGATCGTTCACGTCAAAAGGGTTCTTTCAAACGTGTCTTTCATGTACAATGGTTCAATAAGACCTTCATAGAAATATTTTTGTTATTAAGACCTACTCGTGCTGTTGAATTTTCGTATCTTAATAATACGGCTGTGTTCGTCTACTAGCTTGTGGGGCATCTCATAACTCGTTAATGCTTCTAAGTGTATTAAGTTGAAAACGCACAAATAAGTTATGCAGCAAGTCTTGTACATGCGAGCTCCATTATGAGAACATTACGTGAAAGAATACTGTAAGTATTCCAGTAACTAAAATATTTATTTAATAGGCCTGAATAATACCAGCCCTCTGTGAGTATGTTTGCTTGTGGAGATCACCATGATAGTGTTACTATTATACATATAAGTGTACATACCAGGTTTTCGGAAGGCTGAACATTTTAATACAAGAAAAAACAACCCCTTTAAGTCTCTAGAGCGGGCACGGCACTGAAATATCTCCTCGTTTCCAAGCTGATGGTAAGAAACTTGTTTTGACCGTGTCTTGTCAGTTATGTCTACATAATTTACTGTTTAATAAAGTTGTATGCCTTATGATATCCACTTGCACTATACATGTGTTCAAGTATAACCTATAGTCAATGTGAACTGTAACCCGTGAAGTTACCGGCTCCAGAAAGTCACAGTTATTTCGTCACAATGCCATCGGTTATTTCGATACGGCACGGGTTTTCCCAACAGCTTTGTTGATTTCGTCACAATGTCATCGGTTATTTCGATACGGCACGGGTTTTCCCAACAGCTTTGTTGATTTCGTCACCATGTCATCGGTTATTTCGATACGGCACGGGTTTTCCCAACAGCTTTGTTGATTTCGTCACAATGTCATCGGTTATTTCGATACGGCATGGGTTTTCCCAACAGCTTTGTTGAAGTACATGATGTCTCCATGACATGTTTTTTTCCAAACTTCCAGTCAATCAACCAATCGCTGACAGATTTCATTCGTCTATACACCAATTCGAATATTGCTGCAGCCATAATACCTTGTCATCTCGGTGCCAGAAGACGTGTTTGGCAGTTTCAGCATAACAAAGGTATGTATATTTCACTGCTTGAAAATAACTTGGCTTGAGTTCCTATACATCTTAGACACTTTGGGTAAATTTTTGGTAAATTCATTCTGTACGTTCAATATTGGCTCATCGTGAAAAGTGTAGATTACCCACGGCCAGGTTTGTCCAGAAAATATGATAAGGACTATTGATGAAACATTACCGTATTAACAGCTTGTATGTTTGCGCCGGAACTGTTATCTATGAATTGAATGGATTTCAAATCAAACACATGCTGTTCATGTAGTCAGTATGATATAATTCATCACGACAAACTAATCTACAATAAGAATGAAACTACTCATCGATTTCAATATTAACATACAACACGTTTCAATCTTGGCTGGCTGATGAGGCCTCAACACCAAGACATTATTTTTCACCCTTTGTTGATGCAGTCTTCAACGTGAAGTTCACCCATACAGATTTTATATAAGAAACATATGGGAACGTTCGAATTATTTCTTTACCACGGTGCTATGACACACTTATGCCTACATCTGGCATGATCTAGTTTTAATATAGACGTGGAAAATCCACATGAGGTATTTCGGTCCGACAGCTGTTTATGTTAAAAAAACGGTTATAATATATATCGACATTATGAAGTTCGCATGTTTCGGGAAAGCAATAAATACACGAGTTCATACTTGTTTACATACTGTAGAGTATTTAACGTTCAAATTTATCGATAGTTCGATATAATCCTATTCGTTACAAGGGCTGGTAGTAGGGATAACCTTAAACATTTTTTCTCGGAACGGTAAACAGCGCTGTCGGGGTATACCGTGAGCAATAGCAACCAAACCAAACCACGTGTGTATATGTGCGTACAAAGAACCCACACCCGAAAATTTGTTTTCCACGTATTGTCTTATATTCAATGGGAGTGATAACAAACAGTGGGCTGCTGAGGATAAGTTTTTTAGAGAAAGGTCCTCATGTCGTATGTCAGTCGAGTTTTCCTAAACAATTTTCGCTCATATATTTGAGATGAAGTTCCACAATTTAAAGAGAGTACATCAGTTCAACTTATGCGTTAAACAGTTATGTGTGTTAAGTTTTAACTATCCGAAACATTCCGCATCATGTTTTACAAGAAAACCCCATTTAATGCCAGTCACGTCAGAGCCATCACTCGGAGGATAGTACTGGATAAGGTTCACAATTCCAAATTATTCGTATTTCGTGCGGTTTTGTAAAACTATTTGTTGAAACACTTCATTTGGTTTATATTGTTAAATATAACTTTTTAATTTAATTATGCATTACTTGTACAGTTTTATACATCGACTCTGTGCGATTTCCCTCTTTTTCTTTTTTTTCTGTTTTTTGTTTTAGTTTTAGCTTCGAAAGATCTACATTTTGTCATGACAATATGTTTAAGTCTTCGATTGGTAAAGTTTCCATATTTTTCGCTCATGGTATCTAATAACTCCTACTCGAAATCAGTTTCGGTTATTGCTGTTCTCTGTTTTAACGTGATAAGCCTATTTCATCTCGATAGATCAAAACGGTTTGAAATTTTTTCAGACCTGAATTGGACAGTTTTTGTACATCTGCAATAACAATGTCCGATATAATTCTTGTTTTACCATATATGATAGTTCCATTGCTACAAATGGTGCATCATTGAAACTGTTTTATTGTTCTTGTCAGTTTTGTATGGGGAAAGAGTTTTCTGCAAAGTTTTCTTCGTTCAACATATCCCCTTCACAGTTTCTTGTTTACTATTTCTTCAATGCTAGCCACCAAAAAAAAATGTTTTGTTTGAACAAATCACAATATTGCTTATGTAAAATTATAAATCACTTGGTAAAAGTTGTTTATCTCAATACACACTTTCATTACTTGTTACAATTTTATTATCAGGAAATTATATTTGTCTAGTACATTCACACTCGAAAACTCTTAGTCGGTTTGGTACATTTTTTTTATCAAGATGTGGTAGTACTAGTGTTTGTTTTAGCCAAAGACAGAGTAGTCTGTTTCTCTATATCAAAGCAATTCATTGTTTTGAACAAGTTTGGATGGATTTTAATGAATTTTGTGTGGACATTTTGATTTGGGAGTATTTTTGTCTGAGCTCAAGTTTTAAAATATGTGGTTTGAGTACCCGAGCATTGTTTTATTCGGTTAGATGAGCACATTTTGAAGTATGTTTTGGTTTTATTAATCATTTCAAGTTGTATTTTGTGCTTGGAAGTTAATCTGGTCCAAATTGTCTTGTTCAAACATAAGTTGAGTGAATGGAAACTTTCCAATGTGCCGAGTAATTGTGTTTGTTGGTTCTGCCTGACTTCAGTGAATTTGTACTAGTGTCCAAACTTGAATATTCATCGTCAAACATACAATTTTTCTAGTATAGCAGTGACGGTCATGTTTATTTCGCCTACATTGCCTATTAAAACCGTATGTAACTGAGTTTCTCGGGGAACGATTTTCTTTTTTATTCATACCTGTACATTAATACAGCAAGTTAAATTGTGCGGAAAAATATGGTCTGACTGCCTGTTCCACACAGATATGCAAGAGCTAGAAACCCGTATTTATACGTTCCTCCAGGAGAAAACACTAAGTGTAGAACGTTAGTCCGACTAAACGCTTCAAAGATACAGTTAATTTTAGGATGTAACCTAACATTGTCCTGCTAACATATGGTGTCGTTCAGTTTGACTGGCCATAAAGAGTAGGTCGTGCCGGCCACGTCACCCCACACATGTTCCCTCAAACTTTTACTACAAATGACGCATAGCCACTTATACATATCTAAGTTTCCAATGTGATATATCTGTCAAAAAAATATCATCTAACATTCAGGTCACCCAATCTTCTATCCCGGTATTTCCAAACGTCTCCAGTTTCTATCCACTCAAGATTCATATTATCCTTTCTGCATTGCTTATACACAAGTAGAATCAGTTTCCATTTTTTTTTTCAATGACATGTCCCAGTGTTTCCCCCCTGGTTTGTCCAATGTACATTTTCACCAATCCACAGAAATGTTATATAATGGTCGGTAAATTCATCCAGTATCTCCCTCGTTTCACCATATCCCAGTACTACCCTGTATACACAGGCACAAATACTACAAGTTATTCAAATGTATTTCCCCCTATCATTGCAATATTACAACGCTAAAGACGCTGCACAATGCAATAATTAATTCCAATATACTTTCAGAGTTTCACTCTGCAAGTTATAGTCACCAGCGATGCTTTGAACGGCATAATTGTCTGGATTGTACATTTAAATCACAACTGCAAATAACCTGTAAAACCCGAAACAACTATGGAATCATACAGATCTATATTCGTTTTGGGGGTTTTCCCGTCTAATGACTTATTAAGCTCTATCCGGCCATTGGAGAGATTAGTATGACAGTCAACCAATCAAAATGCAGATTTTTGTTCAACGTTGTACATAAAAGCATATTACCGTTACTTCATACCATTTCACATCACGCTCTCCAACAGGAACGACGTATATATTCTCTCTCTTCTAGATGTTAACATCGGTTGACACAGCGTTTGTGAGATATACGGTTTTTGACTTTTGTAGGTATCCTTGCTATTACGAGAGGCCAGACTGAAGACCCACCAGTGTGCCGTATATTCTTCGGGTAACGGTAGTGGTAAGTATCTCTTTGTATAACCAATTAGAACATAGATGATGAAGTTCAATCATTGAACATACGATTGTCAGAGAACGAATAACTCAAGGACAATACTTAGCCAATCAAACATTCGTGCCCTGGTTGTATGCACATAAGAGCTAGGCATATGAGATAGTCAGAGATTAGTATGTCAGTCAACTAAACAAAATGCAGAATTTATGTTACACGTTCACATAAAAAGATATTACCGTTATTTCAAACCGTTTCACACCACACTCTTGAAAAGGAACGACGTCTAGATATTAACATCGATTGACAAAGCGTTTATGAGATTGCCAAATATACTTGTTTTGTTTTTCTTTTGTAGATTTCCTTGTTATTACGAGAGGCTAGATTTAAGACCCAATAGTGTGCCGTGTATTCTTCGGATAACGGTAGTGGTAAGTATCTCTTTGTATAGCCAATTAGAACATACTATTGAACATACGATTGTCAGACAAAGAATGCCACCAAAAATAGGTAAGCCAATCAAAATTCGTGTACGGGGGGTGTTTGTAGATACATAGGTTAGACATATGCTGTTCAACTCATTTCACATTAGTTCTTCAACGAGGAAAGACGCGCTAACATTGTCGCTCCGTCTACTGCATTACATCTACCATACTTTCTTATATATATATATATTTTTAGACAAGCCTGTAAGATCAAGAGACCTGCTCAATACATGAGGGCAACGGACGTGATAAGTGTTTTATTGCATATAAAGCTTGGACTCGAACAGTTTATATGAAGCGAATCATTCGTCAATAGACAAGGACGACTAGAACATAAAGTCTGATGTCTGTCCTTTCAATACTACGAGTGACAGACAGCCATTGAGATTAAAGCTAGCCTTACAGGTCCACCAAAAGTTCATTGCACGTTAAAAAGGTAAACGTATCCAGTTCAATTCATTCCATCCCAGGTCTTTGACGAAGAAAGATACGTTCTCTCTCCGATTCCTATTGTAATACACTTTAGAAGGTTGGATTTACAGCAATACATTTGTTTTGCAAGCCAGCCTGAAATATCTCGATACCTGCCTAATACGCACCCCCGACAGTTTAAGACGACCGTCAACGCCACCACCACCACCGGGAACACATACCTGGTGCACCCTGTACCCTATAGCCCGTAGGGCATAGGGTACACCAGGGTGTGAGTGCACCAGGCATGTGTTCCCGGTGGTGGTGGTGGCGATGACGGTCGTCTTAAACTGTCGGGGGTGCGTATTAGGCAGGTATCGAGATATTTCAGGCTGGCTTGCAAAACAAATGTATTGCTGTAAATCCAACCTTCTAAAGTGTATTACAATAGGAATCGGAGAGAGAACGTATCTTTCTTCGTCAAA
>JAVTVY010008715.1:0-44404 GCA_036873755.1 Hanleya hanleyi | reverse complement strand
AAAGTCCGTGTCTTTTCGGATCGGCGGCGTCCGTGTCTATCATCCGGGTACTTCGCGTCTGCGCAATGCGGCTCAGTCGTACACCAGTACACCAGTCTCGATCCTCGACTTGGGGTAGAGTGTGCTAAAAATAGATCACCAGCTAGCGTGCTATAAAAGGGGAGCGGCCTTGCCGTTTCATCAGACTCTCTGTCAACCATCAAGATGTTTACTTGCACAACTTGCCAGAAGCAGTTTACTCGTCTAGATAATTTACGACGCCACGAGGCCTCCACCCACAACGGTACACGGTATACTTGTATAACCTGCGCACGGTCATTTAATCGGGAGGATCAGTTAGTGCGCCACGAACGCTCACTCCACGAGGGCGCGAAGGAACAATGTAATGAATGTGGTCAACTCTTCAAACGACGCAGTCAGTTAAGACGGCATCAGCGGTTGATTCATGCCCCGGTACCATGGCATGAGCGACAACTTCCTACTGAAGAGGAGCCGCGGAAGGTGAGACCCAGTGAAGATAAGGCCGGGGAGACGAACGCCACTGGTGATGCGATGACGGAGAGCCCGCCTATACCCACAGTTCAGAAGAGTCTAGATATCCAGCCAGTCCCTAGCATTGTTGTTGCCAGTCATACGCCTGACGACATCGCACATTTTCTGGAAGATGCAGTGGATATTCCCAGCGATCTGTTACAGGACGCCCATCCAGTGAATGACATGGATTGGCGCCAATGGCCCATGATACGGCACATTTTCCACCGTGATCGCCCCATTCCAGATATCTACAATTTCCCACTGACCCACCTCACCCGTCTACGCAGCTACGTGGAAGCCATCTTCAAAGATCAAACTACGGCCTTCAAATTGAATGTTGCTTTCGGGTACATCTTACGTCACAAAAGACGGACCAGTTACGGTATTATTATGCCAGTAATAACAGCCATGTGTTTGACCAACCGCTCACCATCATTAACCGGAGGTCACTAGAGACGATGCTGGAGATACTGGACACCGTGGAACCCTTGAGATGGGCGCATCGTCAACGCCCCAACATACAATGGGTAGTAGAGAAGGTCACCAATGCCACGTTCTTCCTTACCAAGCTGACTGACCACCGCCATCGGTTGAATGCGTCACCCGCACACTGATGAATACCATAAGATGCCGCACATAGTCTCTATGTCTACATGCTGATCGTTGACTTGAGCTCAGTAAACACTTGTACATAATGTGACGGTGCGCTAAATAATAAAACATGGTGTTTGAATACTTCAATTTGTTTTGCTGTGAACATACTAAACATACCCAGGGCGGCTCCCCCAGCCTGGGTATGATGTAACATTGGGGATAATAAACTGTATAAACCTTGCTGAACTTGTTAGTGTTATTCATGACAACCGCTATCCGATTGCATAATACAGATCCGACATTCATCCGCGTGATGACGCGCGCGCCGCTCACGCTGCGGGGGGCGCCGGGGCGGGAAAAACAAAACCCCCCGGAGGGTTGAACGTTGGAACTCTTCTGGGTTTGGAGGTAGTTTTAGTGAAAACCGGAAGTGACGTCACAACCCCCACGTGACCTGCGCAGCAGAATGGCTACCGCACACCCTAGTGTAACTCCCCCTCACCAGCTTCACATGGATACTCTACTCGATCCCATTGACCAGTAGCACTCCCCTAGCTCCAACACGTCTATTTCATATTACGGCCAGACTGCGCGGGTGCAGAATGCCGCCAGTTCAAACCCACTAGTCCAGTCGATGCCCTTCACGAATGAGCATACCTCACTCGACCCCATCGGACCATGAGTCGCTCCCCGAGCTCCCAACACGTCTATTTCCATACCCTTGGGCCACCGCGCATGCGCAGAAGGCCGATATTTCAAACCCACTAGTCCAGTCAGATGCCCCTTCACATCAGCTTCACTTTGATACGTCACTCGACCCCATTGGACCATGAGTAGCTCCTCTAGCTCCCAACACGGCTATTTTCATACCCTTGGGCCACCGCGCATGCGCAGAATGACGCTAGTTCAAACCCGCTAGTCCAGTCAGATGCCCCTTCACCTAGGCTTCACTTTGATACCTCACTCGACCCCATCGGACCAGTAGTCACTCCCCTAGCTCCCAACACGGCTATTTCCACTATCGCGCATGCGCAGAATGACGCTAGTTCAACCCCACACCCAGCCCATCAGATACCCCCTCACCTAAGCTTCACTTTGATACCTCACTCGACCCCACTGGACCAGTAGTAACTCCCCTAGCTCCCGAAACGTCTATTTCCATACCCTTGGACCACCGCGCATGCGCAGAATGACGCTAGTTCAACCCCGCACCCAGCCCATCAGATGCCCCCTTACCTAGGCTTCACATTGATACCTCACTCGACCCCACTGGACCAGTAATAACTTCCCTAGCTCCAACACGGCTATTTCCATATCCTTGGGCCACACGAGTTGTCTCCCTTGCGTCAATGTGTGCAGATGGCGCTACGGTCGATGCCGTGCTGTGGAAAGGGCGTCCCCACATCATCCTGGAGCCGCCATTTTGTTTGTTGATTTTCTGCGGAGATACACGGGACAATAACCGCTCGACCCTAGGGTGGTACAGATGCTAGACTGATCCTATTAACATGGTACAACACCTATAGATTATGTTTATTACTATTATATGGCTTAGAGGTTTTTTTGAGGGTAATATTATTAACATGGTACAACACCTATAGATTATGTTTATTACTATTATATGGCTTAGAGGTTTTTTTTAGGGTAATGTCAGGGTTTTTTCTCCCCGTGACCTCCCCACCGCCTCGTTTGCTCCCTTGCGCCGCCATCTTAAACCCACCATCCACCCACCACAGCCGCCATCTTAAACCCACCACCACCCACCACCCACCACAGCCGCCACCCAAACCCACCACCACTCCACCACCCACCATGCTGCCATAGTTCTTAAACCCACCACCACCCACCACCCACCACAGCCGCCATCTTAAACCCACCACCACCCACCACCACCCACCACAGCCGCCATCTTAAACCCACCACCACCCACCACCCACCACAGCCGCCATCTTAAACCCACCACCACCCACCACCACCCACCACACCCGCCATCTTAAACCCACCACCACCCACCACCCACCACAGCCGCCATCTTAAACCCACCACCACCACCTCCACAAAACCTCCCCATTATATGTCGCTGTGACGTCACAAAAGGTTCTGCGCATGCGCAGTGAAGCGCTGTTAACTCGAAATGCTCGCTCTATACTACTGAGCATGTTGACGCAAATTGTCGCAACTGGAACCCGGTAATTATTTGAGGCAAAAATATATCACACATGATGTATGTCTAAATCTTTGATAACTTGCAATAACTGATAGCGATGCCCTGTAGCGACTACCAATGACACAATTGTCGTAATTGTGTCATTAGTGATCGACTCTGCATGTAGAGTCACCAGCTAATGTCGCATTTGCGACATTTGTGTCATTAGCAGTCGCTACAGGGCATCGCTATCAGTTATAACCTCCAAAATGTTTATCTCTTTAATTCCATTATTTGATTTATACATTTTTATAAAGAAAGCCATTCATTTCTGGAGAACTGTCCACCATAGGAATTTGAAATTCGATAGAAATAGCTGTGCCTTATTTTTTTTCAAATTATGTTCTGTTTCCTGAGCTACTATAATGTTCAAAGTTAGACCTACTCATTTTTTCAGTTTTTCTAAGATTGGAGAAACATAAACTTCCACGAAAAAAATGTTTTAAGCCGAATGAAAAAATTGAAGCCCCGATATTTTTTGAAGCAGAAAGTTATCAATTGAACGGAAAGTTTCGAAATTCGCGAAAAACAAGAGTCATGAGCACAAAGCCTCCTCTCTGGATGAATTCTAAGCCAAATAAATAAAATTGAAGCCCCGATATTTTTTGAAGGGTCGTTCTACTGGTCAAAGTTATCAGTTGATTGGAAAATTCAGAATTTCGCGAAAAACAAGTCATGAGCTCAAATCGTCCTCTTTGGATGAGACTTTATGGTACACCGTCACTTAATATTCTCAAACCATTCGAAGTATAGCAACAAATCACTCGCAATGTCTCTGCATTTGTTGATCAACGGCACTATTCATACATGCATTTTAAGCAGGATTATTTTTTCATGAAAACATGTGGCTAATTTTCCATTGTATAGTGACTATTCAGCAAATAGGCAGAGAAAAAATTGTCCCAAGGGACAAATATGCCCCAGTATGCACGAGGAATTGGAATCATATGTACCTGAAAACCAGTGAATTTTAACTCGAGGTACAGTCCAGAGAAGCTAGATTCAATTTGGGATGATGTGACCTTGACTTTTAACCGGTTGACCTATAAATAAATAAATATGATTAAACTTTCGGAATGAGAAGTTTGGTTAATAAAATGACCTTGAACTCTGACCTAACACTTGGATAACAGGTCTAAAGTTGCAAGATGTTTTGATGAATCATAAGCTTAAGATATATTCTATAGAATTTTAGATTCAGTTTCGGGTGCTGTGGCCTTGACCTTTGACCTTGCTATTAATAGCATGATGCCTATTTGCTCAACATACCTTCCGTAAAACTTGGACGTGAATTGACAGATCGGTTTCCAAGTTATCCTGCCAATAAACATGTGTGACGCACACACACACAGAAAGGCAGCGATTCTATACCTGTCACCTGACGTTGACCTTGAACATAAATAGATCTATTTAGGATCACATTGATAACACACTTTTAAAGTGTTTTAGATGTTTTTTGAATCATAACTTGAATTGAATTGAATAAAGTATAAAATAACTCAAGATATAAACTGGATAAATGTTAGATCATGGCGCCTATATAAGCTGGTGCTACTTCTCCTTATCAGCACTCCTTACCACCCATGGTTCCATTGCGGTTAGATACACCGCGCAGAGAAATATCAAAGAGAGTTTGCCTGATAAGGAGAGATTAGGTTGTTTACTCTTTTACCCGTTCTATAAGTGTTACAATTTTTTTGCTGACAGTGTATATAAAAACGGTCAATTTATGCACGAGCACAGAATAGACCAAAGTTTGACCTATCACCAGGAAGTTCATATTTCGGTGTAACCGAATGACACTTCACTTGGGATTTACCTACTGCCAAAAGCAAATTTGTTTCTGTTATATATAATTACCGCCCATGCTGTATTGCTATACAGTGTCGAGTTGTACTTTTCATAGCATCATGGATTAGTTGTTACCGTGTCTGTATATAGTGATGTACGGCCTTTTTCCCCCAAGGCCATTTTCCCCAGTGACCTTTTCCCCCATTATTATGTCTTAATATATTTTATTAATGAAATAAATTTTGTCTCTTTTAAAATACTGCGTAATTAATCCTGGGTGATTTGGGCGGGGGGGCGAGGGGAATATATTTCTGCTATCCCTAAGGCTAGAGTACTGAAATTTACCACACTATATCTTTGGATGAAGCTCTACAAGAAAATGTCAAAAAATCCAAAATGGCCACCATGATGACATCACAATGACATCATTTTCCAAAAAGGCATTTTTTTGGCGTTTTTTTTGTCACACATTTGAAATTGGGGAAAAGGGCCACTGGGGAAAATGCCCTGGATTTGTATATAATTAACCCTTTACCGGGTAAGTTGGGCGATGTTCGTTGAGTCGGCTAACTTTCTTCATGGAGTCTAAGACACTGCTAGTTTCTCAACATCTGCAATACGACCTTTGATATGCCTTTGAAACTTTTTCTTTGAAGCAGACATGAAGTGACCAAATTGATAAGAAGTAATATCCTCCATCTGTGGACTCAAATGTTTTCACTACAGTTGACGATCGTAAATCTGTTCTCATAGACCTACCGGTTGGACGAACATCATGCAATGGTAGTTGTAATTAATATTTCATACTACAAATACCAGGTGCCAGACGGACGGACCGCCCTTACGAACAAATGATAGCTTGTGTGTCTTTTTCTTTTGTTCGTTGACAGTGGCCAGACACACTTTCTTGCAAGCTTTCTTTCTTTCTTACATATTGAAAAGGTGATTCTTTATGGTATTCTCGCTTATAAGAAACGATTTTTCCTTTATTAGAAACGATGTTTTTTTCTTTAAAAAGGTGTCTTCCTAATGTAGTTTTTCATTGAACATCGCATTTTGAAAAGGAGTAATTGTGCAGCATTGTAACGATTTCTCAACAATGTTTATTGACGATCGTTACCTACCGGTTGGACGAACATCATGCAATGGTAGTTGTAATTAATATTTCATACTACAAATACCAGGTGCCAGACGGACGGACCGCCCTTACGAACAAATGATAGCTTGTGTGTCTTTTTCTTTTGTTCGTTGACAGTGGCCAGACACACTTTCTTGCAAGCTTTCTTTCTTTCTTACATATTGAAAAGGTGATTCTTTATGGTATTCTCGCTTATAAGAAACGATTTTTCCTTTATTAGAAACGATGTTTTTTTCTTTAAAAAGGTGTCTTCCTAATGTAGTTTTTCATTGAACATCGCATTTTGAAAAGGAGTAATTGTGCAGCATTGTAACGATTTCTCAACAATGTTTATTGACGATCGTTACAATGTTGCAAACATTGTTGACGATCGTTACACTTGCACAAAAAAGTAGAAAAAGACACAAGCACCCTACTGAATCGACAAGTATGATTATAGGTGAAAACCGCCGGTCACGTGTCAAATCACAGTCAATGGTAGGTTTTTCGGTGCTTTCGTTATCAAGCGTGGGCGTGTGTCTGACCAAACGACAGTGACCACAGCCGAAAATGAACGATTTTCAGCATATCGATGACAGGTATGGTTACTGGTGTCCAGTCATTTTTTGAAGGAGAGATATCGTACTATATTGTCACCAAATGTAGGGTTATTACTATTTCAAGTTAACAAAATTTTAAACATTTTTGCGGCGAGAGGTGTTTTTAGGTGTTGGTAGACAGTCCATGGTAGGTATTAGCATCGAATTATAGTGTGAGGAAATGAGCACAAAATGAACACGTGGGAACTTACTACCTGCCTCATGTATCACTGACTCATTCATCTCTCGATTCCTTCCACTTGTGTGTGTTTAAGTTTATTCTCTGTCTGTCTGATATTACGACAGTCCATGGTATCATCATCGGACCGATCGACAGTCCATGGTAGGTCAACATGCACTTGTGAATGATGCACAGAGAGCGCATCGTCTGATCTATAATGATTCGCCAAATGGACTGTTGCCAAGACAAATGGTAGCTACCATGGACTGTCGACATATCCGATATATAATCATATGTTGCCTCATTATAACATTGCAGCTGTTATGCGGCTTCAATGTGAAGTGATCCAACCTACAGTTCATGGTCGCATGACAAATGGACTGGTGCATTCACCTATAATCATACTTGTCGATTCAGTAGGGTGACAAGGGTTGACGGAGAGACAGACGGCCAGATTGAACACTTAATTCCTCTAGGCCTCCTAATTCGTAAGCGGAGGCATAAAACACATGTAACCTGGAGCATTTAACAGACAAATCTGTATATGCGAGTACCACCGCTTGAACAATTTGTGAGATGGAAATTTCCGAATTTGCGGATGGAAATATGAAATTAATTATCATCGAAAGATTTATAGATCACATAAACTCCAGGTACTCCAAACAGTATGTCAACTAGGTATTTCATCGAGATTATTTTTCATCGCCAAACCGATAAAAATGTAAACGCTGCCCGACAACCTATATCACGTACAATGGTTTTGAACGGTGTTCATCGTTGATTAACCTATTGTGATCAATTAGCACGGGGGTAGTACTAGCCTGGGTTGGCAGATTTTATAGTCCTTCTACACAAAACAAAAACTATATCTGATAGAAGGGTGTTTTCTCTGCGATAATGCGCACTGGTATAGTCGGTATTCCGTGCTATATAATTTCAGATTTGAGGTGGAAAATTCGAATGAATGAAACAGACAATCCCCATTTTGACACCGTGAAATTCCATCAAGCCATTCAAAAGTATGATCAATTGGTCTATTACCAGATGAGTTGCTTTATTCCAAGTTGTTTTTAGAGTATACATTGTATCTCAATCACATTTTGATTGTAACTATTCATTTGAAAACCATGGAGGCGTGAAACACATGACGTTCAAACAGTCCCCAGCCCCATAATGGATAATAATGCAAGAGGTGGGGAAAATTGACGATGTCTGGCGACTAAAAAGCAACCATATGACGCTGCAGGAAAGTCCCTCTGTTCATCTCATACCCAGACTAGAAAGCGGAGTATTCTAGGACGCAGCCTTGGTATCTCAGCCGCGCTTTCATTGCAGATGTTCACATGGAATAAAAAGTAACCCTAAGGCCCATAAATCTGTGAAACACTCCCATGCTCCACGCCTTTATGACGATCACAAACTCTCGACACCTAGGACCTCTTCTATTGAAATGGAGGCTTTAGCCAGAGGAAGTTTGGTCGTGATGTTTTAACTCACACCGCCTAGTAATAGCTCGGCCTAGCTGTTTTCGGACAACACCTTAGCCCATTACGTCACGCAGCTGTCGCACGCCTTACATCACCCGGACGATGGAAGTGACCTGGTGCCAGTACCCTTAGAGTTTTCGCGTTTTTGTCAGCCTTGCACCGTCTTAGCGAATATGACGAGAGTGTTTAACCAGGCCATTAGGAAGCAACCCTACCATTCATCAATAATAAATGTAGGACCCGACGTACAATGAAAAAACCCCAGTTCGAGTTGATTTTGGGGGTTAATGCGATGTTTAACGTCAGGCCGATGCTGCCAAACGAGCGTGTTTTCTAGCAAACCATTAGAGGATACAGAATTTCGCTATGGAAGACCGATGCCAAAACAAGGCGTATCGTAGAAAGCCGCTAAAGAAGGCCACTGCAATAAGTAACGGTGTTCTACAAAGCTGCTGTTCAAATAGAAATGCCATTGTTCTACAACGCCGTTGTCCGAAGACAGAGTATTGCAGAAAGTCACTGCGGAAGGCCGCTGCAAAAATTGACGATCTTCTAGAAAGCCGCAGTACAAAACCTCTGCCAAAAGACTGTATATCGTAGAAAGCTACAAGCTGTTGCATAAATCAGCGGTGTTTCTGAGAGCCAGTTACAGAAGGCCGATGTACAAAGAGGGTATTGCCATAAGCCACCCAAGAAGACCGCTGCAAATATTAACAGTCTTCTGGAAAGCCGCTGTAGAATGCCGCTGTCAAAAGACGGCGTATCGTGGAGAGCCACTAAAGAAGGTCGCTGGAAAAAGTAACGGTGTTTAGTAAAGCCGCTTAAGAATACCGTTGTCAAAAGACAGAGTATTGTAGAGAGCCGCTGCAGAAGACCGCTGCACAAAGATGCACTGTAGCAAGCTGCTGCAGACGGCCGCTGCAGTAATTAATTGTGTTCTCCAACGCCGCTGTCAAAAGACCGTGTTCAGCCAATCAATTAAATGATTTCTTACTTGTACAAAACGGCTGAATTTAAAAACAATAGCTCTGTAAAAAGTATCCCTGTTCCAGAGAGTCACATTAAGAAGCCACTGCAAAAATGAATGCTCTTCTAGAAAGCCGCTGTAGAAGGCCACTGCAGAAAGATTGTGTATGGTGCATTTTGTCATGATCTCAAAAGTGAACTATCGACGTCATTATGTCTGTCATCACCCATCACGCTGCAGATCATTTCATCTAACCTTACAACGAACATCACGTCACACGGAACCGCCATCTTCGGGTACAACCGAGTATCACAACAGACGTCATCACTGACGAACATCTCGAAGGGGTCATACAAGATTTACCAGAGCAAGCTATCACAACTCCTATGGATCTCCGCCTCACCTGTCACATATCGGTCCCGACCGGCTCTGGCAAGACGCATTTCGTCCAAAAGCTCATTCGACATGCCACAGCATGGTTGGCCCCTCGTATGCGACGACCAGGCGTTCCAGCGGTTCATCACGTTAATGAAAAAATAGAAGTCATCCTAAGCGACGCCACAGCCACCATCAGTCCAACAAGTCTCGTATGCCCCACCACCACCGTCACAAGTCCCATGACCACCAGCCTCGCAGTGGGGAAGACGAAGTATTGAAGAACGTTCCAGAGGAATTGGGGCGATATGACAATACCAAAAGGGACTGGCGAAATCCTCGTCCGGAAACCACGTGATCTCCAGCACGTAAGTACTACAAACATGGTTCGAGATCGTCATCGTTGGGTCCGGATGCAGCAGCAGCAAACGACAGCACCCACGACTCCACGCAAAACACCATGCTGATCGAGATCCGTGACACGCTCCCACGCACGATCACAGACTCCCGACGTCTAGAACCCCTACTACTAAACATGGTGCTTAGTGAGCGGCGGCTCAGTGGTCATGTTTTACCTTACACTACACAGTAATAGCTAGACGGAGCTGTTTCCTGACAACACCTTAGCCCATTACGTCATGCATCTGTGTCACACCCTTTGTATGTCTCTACTGTCTCTAGTGTGAGGTATAGCGTTAGCTTGATGTAGACGGACAAATCTCTATTTCCTATTTCACTCAGAGATTCACTCACATACTATTTCTATCCGTCCGACAGACCGACCGGTGCTTTTATGTTGCAGAGCGTAATCAGTCTGTGTTCCTTTGGATGTATTACGCTCTGCGACCGTACGCCAAGGAATCTGGAAGAAAGATTGTCTAGCAAGTATGGATCTGCTCAGATGACAATGATTTCTATTCTCCATTCCACTTGAACAAGGTCAGCTAGCGACCTCTGATCAATCTCTGACAATGGTTAATATCGAAGGCGCGATCTTATTGTCCATTCTTTTGCAGGGTACGAGTAAAGTACGACCAATCGCATCCGAAAAGTGCTTACCATTCATTTTCGCCATACCCGTTCGCACAGTTACGTGGACTATTACTCAAAAGAAGGCGGAGGTGGCATACCCGTCTTTAGCGGCACACGCAAAGCGGTCAAGAAACAGCCCGTCCGGAGTGGTTGGTGTGTAAAGCGGTATTCCGAAAGCGGAACACCGAGCCAAAGAAGCGAGTGGTGTCCTGTCGCCAAAAATCCGAGGGTCAAATTAATATAAGAAAATCCTGCGACCTCAAAACGTCGACCAAGCGACAACGCCCATCGAGAACAGCAGGTATCTTTGGGTAACCTTCATCCACCCAGAGTCGTCCCCCTCCCCTTCCCTCTCCTCACTAACAGTGAATTGATTTGTGGACGGTACCGACCCATTTTACTTCAAGCATTTCAACACTAACTCTGTGGTCCTTCATCAAGGTCTCTTCAACTCGATTTTAGAAGAGGCAATTACATCCGGAGTTACCGGTACCAGAAATTATTCCCAGCGACCGGTCAAATCGAACGAAGGAAATCACATCAATCGGGACACAAATCGACCACCCGACCATAAAATCGTTATCCAAGACACAGCTCTGTATATCAGCAAAGTGAAACCGAATTTGCTGGGCAGTTGGATCATATTAATTCCTTGGAGAAACCAAAAGCACAATACCCTATCTGACGTATGCAAACCAAAGTGTTTTCTGATCGTGATTCAGATATCCAAATACGTCGTGGTCACGCCGTCGCCCAGCACTTTACGCTTGAGATATAAGTAAGTATAGGCGCCAGATCCGATATGCATCATTCAGCCGTCGTCTCCAAAAGTATTTCAGTCTCATTAATCGAAAGACCTTTTACTACAGACAATTAGCACCAATTCATGTACGAACTAAAAAAAGAGGGTTGTCTCTAGCAAGAGAGAAGGTGTCAACAGTTTTCAATAATGGGATGAACTCACCTACTTGCAACTGAACTATTTGTCCCCGACACAGCAAAAGCAGGTTGTACCAACCAAAATTGGACTGTTTGTACAGAATATGTATAGACAATCATGAAAAATCAATAGGGCTACGCTTATCGTTAACTGTTAGATACAGTCTATTGTGGCACGATCTCATGCATTGTCCTTGAACATGCAGATGTATCCATTAGAAAACAAAACTGTCGACTGATTCAGGTAGAGAGATATGGTCAAGATTAAAAAGGATTTTAGACGGCGACTAACTTAGAATACAAAAGCTCGGTCACAAAGCTACGTTGATTTTGCCACCATGTGGAGCTTTGGCTCTGGGTGAGTGAGTGAGTGAATATGATTTAACGTCACTATTTCAGTCATATCACGTTTGGTTCCTGTTCCTTTTCACACTCGGAAACCACACGGCCAGGGTTCTATTCCTTTGAATACCCGGGCCCAAAGGGTGGAGTCCTATTCCTACCCGACGGATGCCCCAGTTAGTCGCCTCTGACTTACGACAAGCTCTCTGACGGGCTTTGGCTCTAGAAACTGGTGGGTGTAGCCACTGGGATAAAGGTTTAACGTGTTAAGATAAGGCGATATTGACAAAAATAGTTTTAACATAGTGGCCATTTTGGAATTCAAGATGAGCACAGTCTGGAAATTGAAGATGAGTCTGGATTTGAATGACAAGAATGATATCGACATCCCTGGCCTACGTTAAGTTAAGTTAATTTTATCAAACATCCACATGATGGGATTAGCTTGAAGGCTAGAAGCTCGTGATCCGTAACACGATATGAACAAGAATAGCCTCAGGTGGATGCCACACTAACACCCACAATGGTGGACATGAAGATGCATTTCACAATGGAGGATATTAAGAAGCCATCGTGAAACTATCTTATACTTAGACCCCGAAAATATGGGTTTAGCTAGTGGATTGAAGTTAAACCTCGTAGTCAGGTGAAATTAGATCCAGATGGTGGTCATCTTGGAATGTAGGAGGGCCATTATTACATGTGGCCAATACGTCTATGTTGCCACTATGCGAAGCTCTGATCTTGACAATGTGGACTAGCGATTGGAATAAAGTTTACCTTGCGTTGTGGTAATGAAATATTGACAAAAATAGCTTTCATCTGGCAGCCATCTTGAAATGCAAGACGACCGATCGTTTAAGGAGCCCATAGTGCCACCAGATAATGCATTGACCCTGAAAATGGGATTGTAGCCACTGGAATAAGGATGATATCTCGTTTAGCTAATGAGATATTGGCGAATTGATCTGCAATTTTTTTACAATTAATTCAGCTTTGTTGCCAAAAATAGAGTCCAAATGACCACGAACGCAAAGGAGATGGTAATATAAGGCGGCATTTTGGCTCATACGTGGTGCGGTAGAAATCGAAAAAAATAAAATACCCATAATTGTTTTAATGTAACCGCAAGAGAAAATGTATGTACACAATATTTGAAAGATTTAGCCCGATTGCGTTATGATTATAGTTGTGACATGAAATTCAAATCCGCAGCATGTGCTATTTCGTGAAAAAGGGTCTAAATCGAGTCATTCAGACCCACATGTAGACACGAAGGATCCCTTGGACCAAAACACAATTTAACCTGGTGATATGCGGTGGCATCCACTGCTGGGAAATCTTCTTGGTCCAAGGGGTCCTTCATGTCTAAATGTGTGTCTGAATAGCTAGATTTAGACCCTTTTTTCACGAAATAGCACATGCTGCGGATTTCAATTTCACGTCTGAACTATAATCGTAACGCAATCGAGCTAGAACTTTCACATATTGTGTACATATATTTTCTCTTGCCGTTACACTAAAACACAATTATTTTTAGGACATTTAATTATTGATGTGATTGCAAGCCGCACCACGTGAAGGCCAAATTCCAGCTTTATCGTACCATCTCCTTTGGTACATAAGCCTGTAGTCTATATTATGTTCAATTATTTTCGTCACAGCACATCTCGGATGTCGCGAGAGCTCACGCTTGTTCTCTGGTGACCAGTCTTGAATTATCAAAGCATAGACATCTTATCGTGTCTTCGGATTAAAATAGGTGACAAGTCTTTTTCAAAAGTGTTTACCTTCAAATAGGCGTGTATATCACGAGACTTTTGGCATCACCAGACATATTGATAACGGATTGTTCGGCATTTTCTACGTTAACCGCTTTAGTCGGTTTCCAAATACAGCTGCTTGTGTCTGCTCTTTCACACTTCCTCAAAATACGGAAAAACAACTTGAAGAAAAACCACATCAATGCCACCACAACCGATTTTCTACTTGGAAAATTAAAACAACGGAGAGCTACTAAAATACCGGCTGCTGAAAATTATTCTAAGAAAGACTAATTCGAGAGACACAATTGCTTCCGTTTAATAAGGAACGCGAAACAGTTTGAGGGCAAAGGTTGGAAAACCACAAAACCACGTTTAACCATGCGAATAGTCAATACTATAGATATCTGATGGAGTTTCAATTGAAATAAAATGTACAAATAACAAAACAATAAGGAAATTGTATAAGAATCGTGCCGCGCGCTTTATAACTGTTATTGTAACAGGTCAGCAGGTTAACAGGTCATGTTGCCGAGATTGACGATCCATCCTGTATAATAATTGAGGTGTTGACGAATGATTTAGAAGTCCAGCTGGAAAATGTTTCTCTTTCGCCTCAGACCTCTTGTGTAATGTCGCTTGATTAACCCTTAATATTCATAAAATATATACGCTAAATCTCGCCAAAGTTTTCAACCCGACTGGCCGTGAAGTACAGATCAATTTCTAATGCACAACACCAAAAATTTCCTTGCACAGCTTTTCACTTAACTGAATATTCCACTGTATTCAGATTGCGCGTTCAGCAAGGATTTGGTCCTCAATGAGGCACGGTGTAAGTCCAAAAAATGATATAATTCAAGTAGTATGTAAAACCCAGATGTGCGGAAGATGTGGCGGCCGTTTTTCTGTGACATTTGACCTTGGGAGGTGGACCTTGCAGTGACTGTGGTGTGGGAAAGTGTGTTGCAGGTCACGTGACTCTGACGTCATCAGTGGCAAAGAAAGTGCAAATACGGTCGGATTTTATGCCCACTCTGGACACCAATAGCACCTAAATCACCCCTATAGGATGAAACCTGATCAATATGAGCAATGTGAAGCTGTAGAATGTCTCGTGTTGTATAGTAATATATAGCCATTGTGTAGCCATTTACGTCAGCGGCGTACATGCGCAGTTGTAATGGATATGGTCATCTACGAAATAGACGTGAACATCGTTCTATAACTAGGCTGGCACGAGATCTTGTCGTCGGAGTCCAACTGTTGAAATAGGGTCACATTCTCGTCCGCCCTCATGGGTTGGGTGGGCGGTGGATGCATCTCAGCTCGTGTAGATCATCTTGTTGGTTTCTCAACCCTTATACGTTGGATGGGTAGTCCTTCCGTTATACGTTGGATGGGTAGTCCTTCCGTGGGCGTCTTGGCATGCGGATTGACCTCCATGGGCTCCTCAACCCTCAAACATTTCTGCGGCACGGGGTGTCGTTCCTGGTTTAGACTCTGATGATGGTTCATTGGCTAGCGGCAAATACCGTTAGCTCACTTTTCAATCTGAGCCACGCTGGGGTCAATCTCTACAGGCTCCTAAATCCTCAAGCGTACCTGTGGCACAGGTGTATGTCCCTTGGTGATAACTCAACGGACTTAAAAATTTGAAGCGGTTTCCACATTCCTTACATTCCTCTCAACCCGAACACGGCGATGTTTCCTCCAAGGCCGATATTTTACGTTTACATGATAACAGCCATCGCAAAACTACCCCCGGCGAATAATGGAGCAAGTGGACCAGCGATTGGATCGTTATGAGCAGCAATTCCATTGGCTAATGCCTGGTGCCAGCCGTTGCTATGTCATTCACTCTCCGTGGTTCGATATTTTTCGACAAAATGCCGAGTGGTGGGGATTCTTATTCCATGTTACTGACAGTCTTTCCCTCCGCACAGATGCTCCAAAACTTATTCTGCTTATTCTTTAGTGCAAACGTTACCCCCAACTGCTTCTTCGCATAATCCAAGGATTGTTCGAAGTCCATATTTGCTCAATCTAATTAAAATTAAATCCTATCTGCTCCCCATTTGGATATATCGCTTGTACGATCTAACAGGCTTGCAGTAGCTCGCGTGTTAACCAATCCCGATAACGCTTCATAGTGCTTTGAAGGGAACATTGATGACAAAGAATTTTTGTTTGGCTCAGCCGAATTAGCCGGCTCGCTGGCGGGGTGTCTTTTCAAGTTGCCGCGGTCCCGACATTGTGGCACCATAATACGGGGTAAATATATGGACTGATCTTTGGTGTAAATATTGGGGTAAATGGACACAGTGAACCTATCGCCCCTCCCCGACTGCAAATGGATGAGTCCAGATACGACCATGATGTCATAATGCTATTAAATATCCATGGTATGGGCGCTCAGAACACCAAATTCAATTAAAATACGTAAGGTCGTATATAGCGACATGTACGATTGGGGAGCATTGATAGGATATTACTTTATTAAGATAGATATTTGCTTATCTCAACGTTAAACGCGCTTGTCGGTCATTTTCACGCATGAAAAGATGTACATATAACACATCCGCTGCTGTCAGAAGCTCAGGTGACTAGGCCACGTGAATCCTATCAAGGATAGTTTCGCAATAGCTATTATCATATAAATGTAAAACATCGACCGTTGCGTAAACATCGCCATGTTCGGGTTGACATTCCTCCTTCGCGGCTGGCCCATGAAATGCACAATCAGGCACGGTAATGTATCCAGGCGCCGAAACGTTGTACAACTATACTGGGTGGTGGTGTCATGGATGACATATTCATGGCGGCGTAATGTGGTCCAGACGAGCAGGTGGTACAGGTGAACATCATAGTGGTTGACAAAGTGTCTGCTGAAACAGTCGGATAGCCCTAGTTCAAAATACGGGTCATGGCGTACAGACTAGAACTGGTATACAAAGAAGAAAGAAAATGCGAAAAATGAAAGGAAATTAGAAGATGAAATACAATTGCTTGAAGATGAAATTCAGAACAACTTTGTCGGCACAGACGAAGCTAAAATCAAACAATTAGACGAGACAAAAAAAAACTAGAAGAAATCAGAAATGTCAAGATACAAGGAATTATAACTCGAACAAAAGTTCGTTGGGTTGAGGAAGGTGAAAAACCGTCTAAATATTTTTTATCTCTTGAAAAGAGGCAATACACCAACAAACTGATGACGAAATTAACAAACGATACCGGAGACGACTTATATAATACAAAAGACATTCTTGAAGAAGAAAAACGCTACTATTCAAAACTGTACTCTAAACAAGACACGAATTACGTCGACACAGATAGATTTTTGAATGATTTAGATCTCCCAACGCTAACAGACAAAGAAGCAGCTGAACTTGAAGGAGATATATCATACGTAGAACTTACAGCCGCCTTGAGGGATACAAAGAACGATAAGAGCCCAGGATTGGGTGGTTTTCCAGTGGAATTTTTCAAAGTTTTTTGGAACCAGTTAGGATATTTTGTACTCCGGGCAATCAACACTAGTTTTCATCAAGGAGAATTTTCGCTTACCCAGAGACTGGGTGTCATCACTTGTTTACCCAAGCCTAACAAACCAAGAAATCTATTGAAAAACTGGCGACCAATAACTCTGCTAAATGTAATTTACAAATTAGCGTCAACTTGTATAGCCAACCGAATCAAAACCGTTCTCGATCGAATTATTCATGAAGACCAGAACGGTTTTATTTCTGGCCGCTATATTGGAGAAAACATCAGAATGATTTATGATCTGATGTTCGAAACAAGGGAAAGGGAAATTCCGGGGCTCATTTTGTCAATAGACTTTGAGAAGGCATTCGATTCTATTTCCTGGCGATTTATGGACAGTGTTTTAAAAAAGTTCAATTTTGGCGATGATATTCAAAAATGGGTAGCCACTTTCTACAAAAATATTAAAACATCAATTATACAAAACGGTCACTTGTCATCATCGTTCAATGTCGGCAGGGGATGCCGCCAAGGCGATCCAATATCGCCGTACCTCTTTTTAATGTGCGCAGAGGTCCTTGGACACATGATTCGAAAGAATGATAAAATCAAAGGGATACAGATAGGAGGAGTGAAGTTTAAAATCAGTCAATATGCAGATGACACCCAGCTAACCCTTGACGGTTCAAAGGCTTCCTTAAAAGAGGCACTCGCTTGTCTAAATCTATTCTATACATTTTCTGGTTTAAAAATAAATATTGAAAAGACAAAAGCGGTGTGGATAGGGTCACTTACTGGGTCTGACATCAGGCTATGTCCGGAAGAGAGTCTGGATTGGGTGAACGACTTTACTGCACTGGGAATCACTTTTACAACAGTTAACTTTACTGACATGTGGAGATACAACTATTTATCTAAAATAGAGGATTTGAAGAGAGAGCTGAGCAAGTGGAAAATGCGAAATCTAAGTCTCTTAGGAAAAATAACAGTCATAAAATCGCTGGCAATGTCTAAACTAATACACCTCTTCCTTTCCCTTCCAAACCCACCTGAGGCCTGTATGAAATCCATTAATAAAGTGTTGTATACATTTCTCTGGAATGGCGGTCCGGATAATATCAGGCGGTGTGTCATTACGCAAAATTACAAAATTGGGGGGCTACGAATGATAAATCTTCAAAACTTTGTACAGGCTTTAAAAATCGGGACATGCTCTCGTCAACCTTGTTCAACTATGGGGGAGAACGGCTTACAGATATGATAAAAAACTGTAGTAACCCTTTCTGGAAAGAAGTCCTCCAAGCATGGCAATCCGTTCATAAAAAACTACCAATCCAGGAACTGTCTGAAATTCTTAACGAGCCTTTATGGTACAATCTAAATTCTAAAATAAAAGGTCTATTCATAAAAAACTGGTATGATAATAAAATACGCTACATTAAGGATATTCTCAACGAGAATGGCACATTAAAATCATTTGAGGAAATTAGGGCTAGTTATAATATACGGGGGACCTTTTTGGACTACAACAGGGTAATAAAAAGTATACCAAAAAGCTGGATAGAGATTATCAATCAAAATTCCACAGATGTAGGACACTGGAAATACACCCCAACTATTCCTCATCAACTAGGCGTACTTGCTAGGGAAAAGAAGGGGTGTGGACGATTCTATGATATACTAAACACGGAAAAATATGAAAAAGCCAATGCACAACTAAAGTGGGAGGACTTTATTGGGATCGGTGAAATAGATTGGCCCAGCGTTTTTGAAGTAAATGTACATTGCTATCAACATACCAAATTGAGAGACTTCCACTACCGCTTTCTACATAGAATTATTTATACAAAGTCGCTGCTGCATCGCATTGGTATCACCAGTGACGATTTATGTGACTACTGCAAAACAGAAAGTGAAACCTTCGAACATCTATTCTTCCAGTGCAGTATGGTCAAGCCATTATGGTCTAATCTTCAAAAATGGCTAAAAACGGAAATAGGGCTGGACTACACTATTACGGCAAAAGAAATGGTCGTGGGATGGGGAAAAAATATATGTGGCCTGAACACGCTAATGATATTAACAAAAATGTAAATCTATAAAAATAAGTTTCTGGACAGACAGCTAAATTTTCCAACCCTCAAACATATATTTCGTAATCACTACACCCTTGAAAATTATGAATCAAAACTAGACCTTTCACCATGTTTGAAATGGGAAATGTTCAAATTACATTTTGATTAGACCATGATGTCCCAGCAGATACTTGGAAGTAAAAGAAACTGATATGGTATTACGTGCTTAAGAAATAACATATTTATTCTAGTCTTGAAACCCAAGTTGTTGTTTGTTTTTTTTTGTCTCCTTGTTTTTTCAATATTTTTTTTATTATTGTTTTTTTTTACGTGTGTCCTGGTTTTTAATGTTTTTTGTTTTTTTGGTGTGTTTCTTTAGTATGTTTGCTTATACTTTATACATATATGTGTGTAAATATTGAAAAAACCACGAAACTAGTAGTATATGCTGGGGTTACTACATTAATATTTTCTTCTAAACCGGTATCGTCGTTTCTACGACTTTTCAGTAGTAACAGTAATAATTTATTGCAATAATTTATTTGGTGAATTTATGTACATACAGTTACATGAATTGACTGGTGACATGGGTAAACTCGAATAAATGTAAGTAATTAATAATAGAAATCGACATACTAACTGTAATTAATACCTCATGCTGGTCAGACGAACTATATATATTTGTATATATGTATATTATAAATATGCGGATAATAAATTCAACAATTTAAAAAAAAAAGAAAAAAAAAAGAAAAAAAAAGAACTGGTATACACCGGTTCGAGCTGGTTTAGACCAGTTTCAAGCGGTTATACTAAAAATAGATGGCCAGCTATAAATTCTTACCAAATGGGGACATGGTGTGCACAATGAACCTGGTTGAACGTTTAAACCAGTAATGCTAAAAATAGATCACCAGCTAGTGGCATAAAGCGAGCAATCTAGCCCGTTTCCAGTCCATGAGCCAGCGGGCGAAGGAAGAATTTGAGAAAAATGTATACCGCTTCAAACACGAGTCAGTTGAGGCGTCACCAGTGGACATAACCTAATGTTGAAGTTTTGATAACCATGTGCCTTGAATTGTTGACATATATTGGTAGATTATGAAAATTAGCAAGCTGAGCTAAAACCTGTTAGTTGATTTTGGAGCCTATTCTGAATTTAAAGTTGAAAATTAGTGGGTTTATCGGATTATCATTGGAATTGAGTAAAATTGTGTTTCTTTGAGGTTTGTTGTGGTTACCAATAGATATCTGACGAAATCCATATCTTTTTCTAAGTGTTACCGTGATGACTATTTCAGTCATAACATTGGTAGATGTGTTATTATACAGGAATATCATGTGTTACGTATACGGTGAAACGTGGAGGTTAAGGGCATGCAGCTATAGGAGCCAAGTTAGAAGAGTGTAACGTTCCATACTTGTTGCATGCACTATATTTGAACCTCGCGGTACTAGGTGTGTTGAAGACATTCTTTTTGAATGTGATCTTTTATCATGTATTTTCGTCACATTACTCGGAAAATTAGCTAATGACATGACTATTGAATGTGTCTTTTAGGGAGCATTCATTTGCATTGATGGATCAATGCCGCGATTTAGAATGCTGGTATTTGATTGTGACATGAATAATAGAAGTATAGTATTATGGAGGTTTTTTTAAAGTCCATGGTCGTTGGTTTTTAACCGTAGTATATAACCATGATTGGTTAAGTGTTTAGGTCAAGTAGTTTGTTTGACTGTCTTTAAGCATGGACAAACCTGTTCGTCTTCAGAATTATGGTCGGTCTCCCTTGAACATGGACTTTTCTTTGTAATAGTCTTTACATAATGGCTTATGGGAATTGCTTTGTATATTGACTCCTATACCACGATTGACGTCTCCAGCAAGTAAACATGTAGTTTATCTTTAAAACAGTGTCATGTCTTGTGGAAAACCTCAAAGGTCGGACTTGGAAGCGTTTCCCAATCAGGGTTAAAATGAATGTCTTCTCCCTCGGATTAAAATACGTAACGAGCACATAACATCACGAGCACATATACAACACATCACGAATCATTAGATTCTTGGTATGTGCTTTAGAATAGGTTAACCGGAAGACTACACTGTGAAGTCATGTGGCTCTGTCAGTATGTCGGCACCTCTTACCACTTCCCTTATATGTGTTGTAATCACACAACCCGTAAAAAGAGAATGATGTATCTCTGTCACCACGACGATGACAAAAGAAGCACAAAAAAAACAAAACAAAAAATGAAATCCACCATAATAAATATAACCAGGGCCGCTCATACCAGCTTAGATATGATGTATCATTGGGGATAATATAATGTATAATAAAATAAAATACAGGCAATATGCTCTTTTTTATTCTGCCTGTCCCTCTCATCATCAAGACGCTAAGAGACAGGGAGGGAGGGAATTTGGCTTAATGTCACACTCAAGTTTGTTTCACTCATATGGTGACAGTCAGTTTGGTTGGTGGAGGAAGCCGGAGTACCCGGAGAGAACCACCGCCCTTCGGCAAATAACTGACAAACTTTCACACATGGACCAACTGGGTTCGAACCCGTGCCGGTTCAGCGGTGTGAGGCTAGCGATCACCAGCGAAGCGCCTTAGACCACTCGGCCACCGAGGGCCCCCTAAGAGATAGGTGTGTGTGTGGGTGTGTGTATGGGATCTTACTCAGTTTAGGGCGTAACTGCATTAAAGTCACATTGAGGACGTTATTACATCACAACGGTGGCTGCCTTCCATAACTAACCCTAATTAATCCCTCCAAGTCCGAGATGTAAAGTATTTGGAGTACAAGACACAAGAGCACATGTGAAATGTTTATATCGAGAGCTTCTTACACCACCCTAACACCACCCTTGTCTAATCAGACATACGGTGGTCAGGACACAACACAAGGAGTGAGCTTCATAGAATCCCCAATTGAACCATGTATGCCCTCATTTCACCAGAACCCCTCAAAACAGGCATCCCTGTTGACTGTACGTGTGTCCATGGAGTCATCGCTCACACAATGGCCATACATTACTCTACAGCCCGTTCATCCCCACTAGACACTATTCCGTATCGACCAGTGTTTCATGATACGAGTGTCAAGTCTCCCAATTCCTACTGTGCACATACATTTTACATACTACTGATGACGTCACTTCCGGTACAATCTTTATTGGAAAGTGTAGAGGAAATTGTGTTCCCAAGTCTTTGTACAGACAAGTCCAGATTCGCTGGTCCCGCATACACAATCCACACAGAATCATACCTCAAATGCCCTTTCTATACTACCCCACGGGTGCGAATGCATGAAATGATGTAACCCTATTGGAGTGGAAGTATTGAGAAAATGTGTTGCCCTCCTCCACACACTTTACACCCTCCCTAGAAGGTGCCTTTTTACAGTTAAAAGTGTGCCTCATAGCTATTTTATTTGCTAAAAGCGCATTTCATAAGGATTCCAAATATATTTTTTTTAACTGTGAACCTGTATAGGTTGTGAAGATATTCGGATTAAAAAAAATAATAACGTAAAATTTAATTTTAATTTTTTAAATGCTATTTTTAAAAAAGTTTTCATAACTTATCGTAACTTATACATCATTTCCTGCAGAAGACAAATCTAACAGGAAATCCATGTCTCAGTTTTATCAATTTTGATCTAGTTCTCATTCTATTGACATTTAATACAATATTTCTTTACAAAATCGAGCAACTCACAGTTTTGAACTTGAATTTAATGTCGGCAGAATAAGAACTAGACCAAAATTGACAAAACTGAGACACGGATTTCCTGTTGGAGTTGTTTTCTACAGGAAATGAATATAAAAGTTACAATAAATTGAATACGGTACTTTTTAAAAAAATAACCATGCATTTAAAAAGGCTCATATTTAAAATTCGAATATGCTACTGATTTACAGTGAACACATTTATATATTTGGAATCCTTAAGAAAAGAGCTTTCAAGAAATATATACATTCCCACAGCTGCGAGGAATAATTTTAGCTGTATAAAGACAAAATCTGGAGGGTGTGTAAAACTGTCTGCAGGGGGGTTCAATATCTTTAACCCTATCGTTGATCTCAACCATGTTTTTTTTCAACCATTTTTTAACCATGGTCGACCATGGGTGGTACATGGCACCACAGTCAAACCATGGCTGAACAGCTCAACACCTGATTTGCACAAGTCCATGAATATGGCAAATCTTCAATGGCAGAGAATTAAACCTGGACCTTTTTGGTGACTCAGTTCTTGGACAATATTGCCCAAGACTATTACAAAATCTCGTATATCATTCCCTGCAGTTGCTTTGAATTTTGAAACCCAATGTCAGTTCAACCGGAGATCAAAAGTAATTATTTGGTCATTGAAAATTCAAACAGATCAAACTTTGCAGATTATGGTTTCGTTAATTTGTTGCCTTAAATTGCTTACTATGTAGCCTCGTTTTATTGAACAGTTCAACACCATCTGCACAAGTAGAGGTAAATCATAAATCTTCGCTAGCAGAGGATATTACTTGGACTGTTTTGGTGATTCCAAGGAGTTGTCAGGCCATGTCTTTAGTAAACAGTCTGTCTACAACACAATTGTTTTGATTTAGGATGTAGATATACGATGATGCGGTTATTTTAGCTTGTGAGTGAGTGAGTGAATATGATTTAACGTCGCTTTCAACAAAATTTCAGTCATATCACGACGATGAGTCCTATTCCTTTTCACACCCAGGAACCACACGGGTGGGGTCCTATTCCTTTCACACCCGGGAACCCCACAGGTGCCTCAGTTAGTCGCCTCCTACGACAAGCTCTCTGAGGAGCTGAGGCTTATTCTTACCATGACCTGCGGTGTGCACAACGACATCCCAGGTCAATCCCGGGAAGCCTCACGGGACTTTTAGCTTGTGACATCCAATGTCGTTTCAACCCGAGAGCAATGGAAATTATTTGACCAAATGAAACTCAACCAGTCAACTGAAACCCCGCAGCGGATTTATGGAAACCTCGGACTGTCCAGGCCTGTTGATTGGTTCAAATTAGAGGAATATCCAGATCAGATCTCCCATAGATAACTAACCTTGCAAGCCAGAGTATCACCCCGAGGGATCAATAGAGGTTCTCATATTCTCTGTTCAAGGGTATGCTCAACAGCTTCCGTGTGATTGGACAAGGATATCTACGTACACATATTGCAGTGCAAAGGTGTGATGGATGTATCTTCAAGTACTAAAGGGATTAAATCACGTTCATGTTTAAGTCAGAATATGCTTAAACTTGCACTATTGTCTGTCCATTTTAATTAGTCGTCTACTTTGGAGTTTGTCAATAATCGGCAGTTAATTCTCTTTTTTGCATCGTGTAGAACAAACATAACTCTATAAAATGACTACCGTACCATTTCTCCATGATATTGATAATATATCACGCTTGAAATAACTTTGTAATTCTCTCCATATAAAACTCCAGTACAGTTGTTTCATGTACCAAGACTCAATTACATAGGGAGACGTCATAATGTATTCGTGTTGTCCAGCACAAAGGTCAACACTGCCGTGTACGGTCATAGAGGTGTGTGCGGTTTATCATTTGCGGTTTGTCACTGGGCATTGGATAATAGCGACACTCCCACGGATCGCCTGTTATTATTGTATTCGGCATAAATGACCTTTGTGCCAGTGAGCATGAATTCATTATGACATCTCCCTATGTAATTGCGGCCCGATACATAAACAGCTGTACTAGAGTTTTATATAGAGATAATTAAAAACTTAGTTCAAGCCTGATATATTATCGATATCACAGAGAAATGTTAGTCATTTTGTAGAGTTCAGTTTGTTATACACGCTGAAAAAAAATTGTTGCAGGGTTAACTATGGATTTTTTGACAAGCTCCAAAGTAGACGACTACTCTCTGAAAAAAGTTGAGTAAGAGTGGAAATTGATCCCACTTAATACTTGAGTGAGATTTTCACTCAACTTGAGTTACTTTTCACTCAACTTGAGTTAAATGCACTCAAAATGAGTGACATTCACTCAAGCATAAGAGTGGAAATTTATCCCACTCAAGTTGAGTGAACTTGAGCGGTTTTAACTCAAGTTGAGTGAAAAGTAACTCAAGTTAAGAGTTAACAGGTACATATCACTCAAACTTGAGTGGAACAGTTCATTCAAGTTTTTTTAGAGAGTAATTAAAATGGACAGACTTTAATAACTTGTTAGGCTAAGGTAAGATAAATCATGAAATAAAAACAGGGGTTCTCATATTCTCTGTTGAAATATTGTGCAATTTGTGTATTGGATTAGCAGGGGAAAGAGCCTCTTTTCATGTTTAAAGCACATTACGCGGATTTGCCAAAGTAAAATGTTCTTTAATGTACTAAATGAAGCAGAATATATATAATTCTTGTGAAATATGACCAAAACATTCTACCCCACCTCATGTGTTTCACCAAATAACATTATTACATGTAAAGAAGGAATTAGCCCAGGTGGGATCTGATTCTAATAGATCCATCTTCACATTTTCAAGTTAAATACTGCACTAACGTTCCGTGTTAGACTTGGGTTCAGTTCAGATCCTACCTCGCAACCAATCGGTGTGGATTATATGACGTCATAATTTTCTGTGCGTGTCCAGTTGAACTCGCCCAGAAGGGTAATAAGATTGAAATGGATATCAAAATCTGCCTGTATCTTCTTGTTTTTCCTTTTGCCGTATACATCGTGGAGCCAATTAAAGTTGGAGAACAGTTTTTTTTCCCGCGGAGATTCATTTAAAGTTGTTGAGGTCATTAAACCGTTTTGAACGTATGATAGGTACACAATCCAATCATTGGATGACGGGAGAATGTATTCTAAAACCAAGGGTCACGATTGCATCATTTTGGTCCTTGATGGCGTTTCAGCACGCCCCTCCAGCTGTCATAGTGTGGACTCTCCAACCCGTGTCGATTTCAGGCACGCGACTTGCAGGTGTTGCTTGCTTCGATTCATTGGCGGGCCAAAGCATTTTTTTTGTCGGGTACAGGGGTGTTAATCCAGTTTTAAATACACGAGAATATCTTTCTTTTTATGAAACATCTCCACATTGTGCCGTTTTCAGTATGGTAGAATAGAAATAATTCCTTGTTTACTGTGGTAAAACACCTAGAATAGGTCGGGCTGCAACAGAACGAGTCTTTATGTTTGATCACTCAGGCCTACGCCTTCGTGACCAAACTTAGACTCATCCTATTGCAGGCAGATCTATTCTAGGTGTTTTACCACAGTAATCAAGGAATCATTTATTAATTAAATCTTATCTGCTCCCCGGTTTGCATATGTCGCTTGAAGGATCTAACAGGCTTGCAGTAACTCGAATGTCAACCAATCCTGAGAACGCTTCAGTGCTTTGAAGTGAACATTAATGATAGAGAATTTTTGGTTGGCTCAGCCGAATTAGACGACGCGCTGGTGGGGTGTCTTTTGATGTTGCCGCGGTTCCGACATTGTGGCACCATAATACTGGGCAGATATATGGACTGGTCTTTGGTGACAACATTGGGGTAAATGGACACGGTGACCCTATCTCCCCTGCCCGACTGCAAGTGGATTAGTCCAGATGCGACCATGATGTCATAATGCTATTAACATTAAATTCAATTGAAATACGGAGCACTGATATAGGTTATTAATTTATTAAGATTTGGGGTCAACATACTCTTTTTTAAATAACAGCGTTTTATCAGATAAATGGGGCCTTGAAAATATTTTTGGGGATAAAGTCCAAGGGCGTAGAGTTTTCAAGTTTGGGGAGGAGCTTCAAAGGGGGAAGAGTCTGAGACGGGGGTATCCCCCCTGGCAGCGTAGGATCTTTGTTTTTTGAAAATTGATGGTAAATTGGCGCTCTCTGGAAGCATTTGAGCGGTATAAGATTGTTACAATTGAATTTTTAATTTGTGCCAAACTGTCTCATAATAGTGGCAAGATCTGGTTCGTAAATAGTTTTTTTTAACGGATGAGTAGTAACCAAAAATAATTTCGACTCAGTGGCGCCTTACTGTGCATGCGCAGGAATTGTGGAGTGGGTGTGCGAGGTAGTGTTGTGCGCAGGTATGAGATTTTGTGGCGGTGTGCGCAGGAGTGTTGTGCGCAGGTATGACGTCATTTCCGGTCTGCGTGAATCGGGCGTGTGTATTCCTCCGCGGTGATGCGGTCTGATGGTGATGCGGTCTGCCTCTGCGGACAGAAAGTAGTCCCAATCTTCAGAGCGAGAGGGGTCCCTAGTGTACCGATTGGATCGAGTGTGGTGTCAAAGTGAAGCATTCGTGAAGGGGCATCCGACAGGATGGGTGTGACGTGGAACTGACGTCATTCTCCGCATGCACAGTAGACGAAGAATATGGAAATAGACGTTTTGGGGTCTAGGTGGGCCCCTATTGGTCCGATGGAGTCGTATGAGGTATCAATGTGAAGCATTCGTGAAGAAGCATCCGACGGGATGGGTGTGACGTAGAACTGACGTCATTCTGCGCATGCGCAGTAGACAAAGAGTATGAAAATAGACGTTTTGGGGTCTAGGTGGGCCCCTATTGGTCCGATGGAGTCGTAGGAGGTAACAATGTGAAGCATTCGTGAAGGAGCATCCGACGGGATGGGTGTGACGTGGAACTGACGTCATTCTGCGCATGCGCCCTGCAGGAATTGTGGGAAAAGGGTATGGAAATAGACATTTTGGGGTCTAGGTGAGCCCCTAGTGGTCCGATGGTGTCGTCTGAGGTATTATTTTGAAGCTCTCGTAGAGGAGCATCCGACTGTGGCAATGGTTCGTCCGTGGTCAAGAGTCTGCGCATGCGTAGTCTGGCCGTAGTATAGAAAGCAGGCATTTTGGGGGTGCGTGGCAGTGTGTTTGACCAACCACTATGGGCCCGTGTTTGTGGTTTGGTGGTGTGAGTTCTGCGCACAGACGTCACTCCCGGGTTTCACTAAAACTACCTCCGAACCCAGAAGAGTTCCAATTTTCCCTTACACGTAGGGTCCGGATTTTCAACATCCAAGATTTCCCCGGCCCGGCCCGGCCTGGCCCGCCCCGTCCCCAGCGCGCGGGTTATCCGGGCGAGCGAGCGCTCGCGCTATCCGGCCGCACGCGCGCGCGCGTCATCACCGGAAGTGCGCGGGTGAATTTCGGGTCAAAGGTCTCCCTTTCGGCAATGTTCGGCAACAATGTTGCGGCATCGATATACAGATCTTGAACCCAAAAAGGGGATTGTAAATTAACCTGGGAAGGATGGGCAGTTCCATTTGGACCAATCAGCGGTCGAGAAAAAGAACCAATGAGCGATCGATAACAGAATCAATGGACGGGTACTAGAATTTCGCTCACGTCTGCGCCTACATCCGGGTACTAGGATGCTTTCGCCTACGCCCGCGCCTACATCCGGGTTCTTGTACACCCGGTTAATGTTTTCTGGACATTGATGGGTTACCTTTGGCCTCCTTCTAGGCCACTGATTGGCTAATACGGTGTTCAAAGCCCGTTTCATGCATTATGCTCATATAGAAAACACACAAGACAGGGTTTTTTTTGTGAGATCTCATTTTGTTTTTTATTCAACAATAACTAACAACAACAACGTGAGAACAACCACGTGAAAACTGAAGCCCAGAACAGGGGGCTTGTACATTGAAAGAACTTAAGCCCAGAACGGGGCTTGTACATTGTAATGATGGGCGGCCCAGTCATATATGAGTACATCGCGGTCCTCGGCCTTGGGGTACTCGTCAAACATCTGTACGATGGTAGATAAGGTTCTGCCCCGGCATCGATGGTACAGGTAAAACAAGCAATATTGTCCGCACACGCTACTGGTCAGGCTTTGCAACGTTTCACTGTTCCAACACCACGTCTCTGTGCCTTGATCCATGAAGTCTGTTAAATCGAGATGGAGGGGTGGCAGGCCGTGCGGGTCAAAGTATTCGCCCTGCTGTTCTGTCAAGTACACGGCCACCCAATGTTCACCGGGCCGATCCATCGGGTCCGTGTTGAGAACGTAAGCAGCAGGATACATACGGTCTAATGGGAACACATCTCGGGCGAACACCCCTTGAAAGACCATACGTGCCCCTGGGTCATTCTCCAGCACGGTGGTTATCTGGTCTGTATCCATGTTAGGTGGCAAAGTCACACAGGACGTTGCGCGCCTTGTCCACTTGAATGATGTTGTCAAACTCGGCGTAGCAGATCACATTGACGGTGGTCCAGGGCTCGTGCAAAGTGGATTTCCAACCGTAAATTGCCTTGCTTGGCCAGGGCCAGCTGATGGTCGTTCTCTAAGGTGGGGTCAGATCGAAACAGAACAACGTGTATCCGTTCGCGTAGTCCTCCCGACTGATCATATTCCCTTCGTCCTGGTTGATTTGACCGGTAGCTGTAAACAGGCTCTGATAGGCTCGAATGAAATTCCGCGCCCAAAGTTCGGTGTTAAGGCCGTGGCTGGGACCTGTTGTCCATCCACATGCAGGGCCACAAAATTGATGCCGAAATGTTTAAAGTCAAACGGATTCTCTGGGTAGGCTCCGCTGAAACTAGTATTTTCCACACAGGCCAGGATCAATCGTTTGGGTAATTCCCCCAGGAACAAGTTTTCTTTGTTGGCGCTCATATTTCCAGCAGATACAGAGAACACTTTGGTTTGCAGACGCCGGGTAGGGTACTGGGCTGGTTTTGTTTCCAAGACTTGGAGGTGTCCCAATTGAACGGCTGGATTCGGTTTCACTTTTCGACATACAGGACTGCGTCTTGGATGACAATCTTATAGTCAGCTGCATGCCCCTCTACGTTAGTGGCCATCAAGGCGAAGGTCGGAGGCGCCCGTATCAGTAGGATTTTGATGGGGATCTTGTTCAAGAGGTACTGGTCTTGCATGAAAATGTCTGCGTGCAGTCGACCCATGAGATCCACCGAAGCGCCGTTCACGGTGAAAGCATTTCTTTTGTTATATCCTTCATTGTCCACTGTGTCCATGTGCTCGGCTGTGTTCTGGTAGAATAAAGCGGCTGTCAGCTGAGATTCTTTAGCCTCTCGTCCATACGACAACAGCGTTTCGATGTAGGCTCGATAGGAGTACGTGGTGGTCGAGTCACTGATGAGTTTGTCGCTGAGAAAAATATCCACCTGTTGGAACATCGAGTGCAGCCAGAGATTCGTCGGGCCCACCGTTGCAGCTTGGATGATTCTGGAGCCATCCCCATTGACGACCTTGGCTTTCACATACAAGTATGTATGGGCTAAATCCACATAGGCCGTATCCGCATTACTGATGGTGAACTCGATGGGCCCCGTTTCGTTGATGCTGGAGAGCGGGAGATGCTCCACCCATAATCCTTGTTCGGCACTGGTCTGTGTGGGCGGGGCGGTCCACAAATCAAATTCACTGTTGGTGGAGGGGCAGGACTCTGCGTGGATCAAGGACATGTTTAAGAAAAGATATCCTGGGTCTTCGATGTGCGTCGTCGCTGGGTCGGTCGTCGACTGGTGCGTGGTCTCGGTGGTGCAGGTCTTTTATTCCCTACGGTGCGTTGTGCTTTGGCCACCAAGACGCCTCCCGCTTCTTGGGCCCGAAGTTTCAAGGCTTCTTTGGGTGCCGTACCCCCCAAGACATCACCGGCCACTTGCAGTCCACTGCGTACCGCTTGTTTGCCGATCGCTTCACTCCACGCGTCACCAAGGGCAGGAACGTTTTGACGATACTCCCGAGTATGTTCCCCAGCCCATGTCCTCGTTGCATGCGTGCACCACTAAAGACGGGAAGGCCACCCCCGGCCTGTTGGGCATAATAGTCCATATAGCTGCGTGCATCGCACTCGTAAGGGACCTTCATTATACAAAGTGGGGAGCTTGTCGAAAATGAAGTGTCAGCACCATTTTTCCTCGTTCGAATGCCACTGGTCGTCTTGGTAATCTCTTATATCCACCGTGATAGTGTTGATGTCGGTTTGTCGTACGGGTAGGTAGAGCATGTGGGTGAAACTGTGGGTGGCTTGATCTCCATACGTCTTTTTAATGGGGACCACCCGTAACAGAGGTGTGTTGATATCGCCCACGATGTGGTTGTCGATACGTCCGAGTAGACGAAGAGTCCGTACATACCCGACTTCATATCCATCGGGATCTGGTCATGGTCCTCGGATTGACCCGTGTAGGTCGCGTGAGCGAGACCCAGCATTTGCTGTAGGATAGGACTCCGTACGACACTCACGTTGGCGGTGAGGAGGATCTGTGCCTTGTCGTTGTGTGCGTTGTAATCGAAGTCCACGTGATTCTTGAAGGGAAAGGATTTGATGGGTGTTGAAGTATTCGTGACCTCCCGTATAATGCAACAGTCTTGTCAGCCCCTGCATGAACTCCTTGGGGGTATCGTATTGGCCTTCGGGGAGGGTGAGTCGGGTGTTTTTGGCTTCGTAGGTCACCTCGTACCACACTTCATTGGCTCGCACGTTGTACCACGAGTAAGGGTATTGGATATCCACGAGGCCACATTCCCATCGTCCAGGCAAATGCAACGGTTGCGGTAACTGGGTCACGTACTTGGCCAAGGTGTTGTCAGGAAACACATCCAGCGAACTGTTACTGGGTAGGGTGAGGTAAAACATGCCGACTGAGCTGTCCTGCTGCTGGTGTTGGTTTTAATAGGTGTTCCAGGCCTTGGGCGGTTGTGTCCGGCGTCGTGTTTGTCGCGGTGACTTGCTACGTGTCACGGCTCTGGAGATGTGGGGTGTCTTGATCAAGGGTGGTTTTTTAAAGGCCTGAAAAGAAGGTGCTCGTTGTGGTGGTGTTTGGGGGGTGATTCCGGCTCCCATTCGGCTTCCCAAGAAGGTAGTGGGCCACTCGGCGATTGCTAGGTCCGCTGCATCCAGGCCCAGCACTGGGGATTCCCCACCAATTCCTGTGGTACATGCATGTCTTTCAAGTCTTGTGCGAAGACCTCCCATCCTCGAGGATCCGTGTGCGACCTGCGTTCACGCATCAGGTCATTCACTAAATCCGTCATGTGGGTCCCGGGGACCACCTGATTCTGTACCAGGAGTTCGCCTTTATCATTCCAAGTCATGCTAAGATTCTGTTTCATCCGTTGTAATACCAGGGCAGCTTGTTTCTTAAACGATGCAGGTACACTCTTCAGCACTTCGTCTTCGACCCACTGTGGGGCTGTGGGTGGTACCCCTGGTAATGGCGGCTGTTGGAGCGGTGCTGAGGTCGGCGGTGTGTCACGTGGTGGAGGTGGTGGTGGTGCTGGGGTAGAGAGGGTTTTGTATTGGTCCATGAACGTCATGTACCGTTGAAGCGTCTCATTGTACCGTTGTACTTTCTCACTGTCGCTTAACCCCAGTCTCTGTAAGATCTGTTGCATCTCTCCATCGAGGGTGTTCATGGTCTTCACCGTAGGTGGGACAGGGTAGGGCGATTGGAGGTTTTGAAGGAACCGTGGTTCGACGAGGACCATTTTTTTCGTGTGGTTCATTGTCGGCCGAAGAGTCCACCCAATACTGGACCCAACACCGAAGCGGCCAACGGTGCTAAGATGGCCCCGAGAAAGCCACCTTTCTGTAACACCCTTTTCTTTTGTGTTTGAGGGACCCGCTTCTGGACTAGGGTTCGGAGACCTGTCTTATGCTTGGCCAACTTGGTCTTCTGAGCCGGAGTCAGTGGTACGTTGCCTTTTAACAGGTTGTACCCGATCTCGCACAGACAGCGTACAAGATCAGGGTCCGCACCGCGCAAAATGGTTCGGACCAACTCGGGTGGGGCCGCCTTCAATACACGGAGCGTCGGAGCGTGCTTCCGTACTCGCGCAGACATCATGTACAACTAATGCTAGAACCCACAACTCTGCTCTTTTTATCTACTTCAGAAAAACAGACAAAGTCAACCATGCTGTGGTATTAATTCTTTTATTATCCCCATCATCAAACACACACTCCAGTTGGGGAAAGCCACTGTGGGTGTGTTTACATTATTTTTGCATGTACACGTGGTGGGTCTCTCCGGGAAAGATTCCGGTCCGTAGTCGAAGGTGATCAGGGGTGGCTTGCTTGAGGTCGAAGAGCATATACCCGTGCTGAGGGGTTGTCGCATCTTTGAAGGCTTCCAACGCAAACGGTGTGCGGCCGGGATACATCTGTCTCGCCAGGGGCAGCAGTTGAGTGGTATCTCTCGGGCTTTTGAAGACCACCAGGTAGTGGGCATTTAAGCTGATGTTCCGATGTTCTTTGTTTTTACTGAACACATTCTGCACAGTGTAGATGATGCTGAGCCGTCGATGATGGCTGCCTTTGGTAAAGAGTTGGGTGAGCCGCGCATCCGTCTCCGCCATGAGATCATCCAGAACCACCAAGGTGTCCGGTTCCAAATCGGCCAGGTTAGCTAGGCCTTCCACGAACGTGATGTGTGGCATTGCTGCATACGCTGCTTGCCATTCTCCGTAACACCACACGACTCGGGCAATGGGTGGGGTGATCATGCTGTCGGCGTGTTGAAGGAGCTTCCTAACGAAGTGCGTTTTGCCGGAACCCTTCGGTCCTGCGATGACGCAAGTGAAGGGCTGTATACTTGGTGTGGAGCTCGATGTGGCTTGTACGCGGGGTGTGGTGGTGGTGAAGACTGGGCTCGATACGGGGTTGACTGGTGCTATCTGTAGACTGGTTTGACTAGTGGCTGGTGTTCTAAGTTGGTTAAGTAGCGTGCTGACATAGGCTACGTCGTAAAACACACCTCCGTACAACACACTCAGCAGGGTTAGCACTATCACCACAAAGCCCACTCGCCCTTTGTGCGTTTTGGGAGACGCTGTGTTCAGAGGCATCTGCTGTTTGTCCATAGCACTGTGGTCGAACGTGGAATGAAGGATGACGGCAGTGGTGTCTGGCTTTATAATGGTTTCACCTGGTTGGCAGCGACCCAGGAATTGAAGGAACTGGGCCAGCCTTGCCATTTGACGAAATGAAACAGTTTGCCACGTCGACGTTCCGTTTTCAAAATCTGCTCCACCTTGTAGTAGTCTTGCTGTGCTTTTACGACAGGCTGTAATTCCGTCTCGTAAAACGTCCCTAGCAACGGTTCCCCTTGAAGATCTTCCAGTTCATAGATTCGCTGCTGTCGGGGTAGGCGCCGTTTAATCAGGAAGTGCTCATCGCTCCAGTTGGGCAAGTAACTTCTCTCAAATTGACCTTTGACTTTACTGATCCGTACAGGGTTCCCGACCTTGTACACCTCTTTCGTCGTTCGCTGCGATTGCCTGGGCTACAAGACACGCCGGACTTGGGCTTCATTGCGTTGGGTCACGGTAATGGGGCTCTCACTATACTCCGGTGATAGGCTCGATTGTAACCATTCACAAGTTTCGGGAGAACATCGATGTACCGCCTTGTATTCTTATAGGTGAAATATTTATACATGCGGCCTTTAAATGTCCTGTTGAACCTTTCCACCACGGAAGCCTTGATCTCGTTGTACGTATGGAAGAAAAACACCTTCTGGGCTTTCAGAAACTGTTGGAACGGTCTGTTGAGGAATTCCGTGCCTTCGTCGGTTTGCAAATACATGGGTTTGCGCCCGGTCTTGAAGATGTCCTTGAACGCCGCTATGAGATTCGCCCCCGTTTTCGTCCGGATGGGAACCACCCACGCATACTTCGACAGGATATCGATGCACGTCAAGATATACCGATTCCCATCGTTGTGTTTGGCAAAGGCGCTCATATCGACCAAATCCGCTTGCCATTGGGCATCTAGTCCTCCCATGATGACCCGGTTCCGTAGAAAATGGCGACGGGCAGCTCGATGTAAGGTATAGGTGTCTTGTTTTCTTAACCAATCTCGGACTTGAGCACGTTGTATCCCCTGGGGTTTGGCCGCTCGATAGAGAGCCGTCAATGCACTATAGGCCGCCGGACTGTCGGGACTGTAGTAGAAGTTATCCAACACCTTCTCCCAGCTCTTCATGGTGACAAATGATGATGGTCCCTGGCTCAATCGTTTATTTATAACGGGTATATCTTGGGCCGGAGTTTCTTTCTAATTTTCTTCGTTGGCTTCTGCCAGCACATTGTCCATGGTAAAAGACCAGTCCAACTCGTCTGATGACCGGTCTTCCTCCGTAAGCACTTGATCCACATCTACCACGGCATCTTCCAATGCAGACCATAGATCAGGGTGAGGGTAAAATGCACTGTACCCCCATCTAGCCGAGCCAATTGAGCAAAGAAGGGGCCGCGTCGGATGTACACATCGTGACACAAGTGAATGAGGTCGCCGTCCAGTTCACCAGACAACACCCGTTTGAATTTGGTCCAGCCCTCCCGAGACAAACGAATGTGAACCGGGCACGGTTGTGTAGGGTCCGCATCAGAGATGTCTCCCACCTCCTCCATGATATCGACCTTATCCGCATAAACGTGCAGGAAAACCTCGGGGGTCAAGCTGAGATACGCCCGTATTATATGCTCCGTCATGGTCAGTACGTGAATGGTACCAGATTTGACTGTCTCTCGTATTTTTCGGGAGAACCCCGTGAGATCAAAGGATCGGGTGGTCATGTCACTGGGCTGACTGAGTCTAGCTGGATAATCAATGGTATCGTCGTCTGCCTCAGCTTCATTGCTAGACATTTGTTCATTGGGTTCTGCCGCCGCTCAAGGCACGAGCCCACTCCAACTGAACAGCCGACCGCTCGTCCTGTGTAAACAGCTGGTCCACGATCGGCACCACTTTCTCGAAGGCTGTCCAAAGATCGGGGTCTAGGGTGAAGCCTCGCGTAGGGTCTTGGTAACGGCCCCGGCGTGGGAAGAAGGGTCCACGGTGTACGGCATTGTCTATGTGGATGAGGTTTCCGTCGAGCTCACCACTCAACGCCCGTTTAAATTTGGTCCAGCCGTCACGGTGTAGTGTAACCGTATTCGATACGGTTTCAGCGTGCGACCAGCAAACATCTGCACGGTCTTCCACGAGGGTGACTTTATCTTCATAGACGTGTAACCCCACCCGGGTTGTAAGGGGAAGGATGGTGCGTAGGACTGGTGACATGGTTGACCCAATGACGAACGGTGAATGACACACACTTTGACTGTCTTTCGTATTTATGGTCAAGTGCCTCGGTGACATGATTGACCCAATGACGATCGGTGAATGACGCACACTGTGACTGACCCTCGTATTTATGGTCAGGTTCCACTGTCAATGCCACAGCGCCAGGGTCAAGAGGGCACAGACCATTACTAGGCCAACGAGCCGTCGCTGGTTCCGGCGTGAGCGCTCGTGGTCCATAGCCCGGGCATCAAGGATGGCTGTCATAGTCCAGTAGTGGTGAGTGATAGCACACCTCTCCATCGTGTGCACTCTGTCGAGGACCGCTTCTGTGAACTCTTTCAGGATCTGGCTTCGCCCCTCGTTGTCGTCGCCATCTGCAAACATGGACCGAACCACTGTTCGGTAACCCGTGAGTGAATTAACCACGAGTCGCATAGGGATGGGTGTCCGTCATGGCTCTGTAACCGTAGCAATGGGGGTGTGGGATCCAGAGGGACGTGTTTTATAGACCATGTCACACATGCGCGTCTAGACGTAGCTTTACGGGTCTAGACCGTGATACGTACTATTCTGATTGGTTAGTCCAAAAAGAGAGCAAGAACAACAAAGATTACAGGTCAATCCTTTTATTAGCCCCTCCATCACAGCACATCCACGCTGGAGGAACCAGTAGGAAACATGATAGGAATGCATGTACTGACCTGTCTGTGGGGGTTTTCCCCAGAATTTCGCCGACGTCCGTGTCTTTGCGGTGATGTCCGTGTCTTTTCGGGGACGTCCGCGCCTGCATCCGGGTACTTCTATGTAGGTGTATAAAAGTGGGAATTTTTAGGGCATTGCTGCATTCATTGGCCTGCTTGGCCGGACCAGCCTGAGCCTGCCTGACCAGCCTGAGCCTGCCTGACCAGCCTGAGCCTATCTGACGAGAGGAGCTACTTGCCTGAACCTCACCAGCCTATCTCACCATAGCAGCTACTTGCTTGACCAGCCTGAGCCAACAGTCATGGAGTCATCTCACCGAGCTAAGCTTATACAGCACCGTATTCGCCTCGTTGATGAGATGCAGCATGTGGCTGATATATGTGTTCTGCCCATGGTGGAAAACATAATCACTAAACACATGGGGGTAGATATCATGGCGGAGAAGACCTATATGGCACGAAACAGCACCAAGATGTTCACTTGCACAACTTGCCAGAAGCAGTTTACTCGCCCAGAAGATTTGCGATGGCACGAGTCCTCCATCCCCAACGGCACACGGTATACTTGTATAACCTGCGCACGGTCATTTAATCGGGAGGATCCTTTACTGCGCCACGTACGCTCATTCCACGAGGGCGCGACGGAACAATGTAATGAATATGGTCAACTCTTCAGTCAGTTAAGACGGCATCAGCGTCTCTACGGTTTGGGCGACAACTTCCCACTAAAGTGGCACCCAGGAAGGTCAGACCCAGTGAAGATGAGCCCGGGTAGACGAATGCCACTGGTGATGCGATCACAGAGAGCCCGCCTGTACCCACAGTTCAGAAGAGCCTAGATATCCAGCCAGTCCCTAGCATTATTGTTGCTAGTCATACGCCTGACGACATCAAACATTTTCTGGAAGATGCAGTGGATGTTCCTAGCGATCTGTTACAGGACGCCCATCCAGTGAGTGACATCTATCGGCGCCAATGGCCCATGATACGGCACGCTTTCCACCGTGATCGCCCTATTCCAGATATCTACAATTTCCCACTCACCGACCTCACCCTTCTACGCATCTACGTGGAAGCCATCTTCAATGGCCAAGCTACGGTCTTCAAATTGAATGTCGCTTTCGGGTACATCTTACGTCACAAAGAGACGGACCAGTTACGGTATTATTATGCCAGTAATAACAGCCATGTGTTTGACCAGCCGTTCACCATCATTAACCGGGCGTCGCTAGAGACGATGCTGGAGAAACTGGACACCGTGGATCCCTTGAGATGGGCACATCGTCAACGCCCCAACACACAATGGGTCGTAGAGAGGGTCACCAATGTTACGTTCTTCGTTACCAAGCTGATCGACCACCCCCATCGGCTGAATGCGTCACCCTTGCACTGATGAATAGCATAACATGCCGTATATACTCTGAGCTCAGTAAACATTAAATGTGACGGTGCGTTAAATAATAAAACATGGTGTTGTTATTTCAATTTGTTTTGCTGTGAACATACTAAACATACTCAGGGCGGCTCCCCCAGTCTGGGTATGATGTAACATTGGGGATAATAAACTGTATAAACATTGCTGAACTTGTTGTTATTCACGACAACCGCTTTCCGCTATACTTGGATGAAATATATACCCTGATGTGATATAGTGCCCTTGCACACTTTCGAAACTTCCCTTTAATCCGCGCGCGCGCGCTGCGGCCGGGCCGGGGGAAACTTGGATGTTGAAAATCCTGTCCCTACATTTAAGGGAAAATTGGAACTCTTCTGGGTTCGGAGGTAGTTTTAGTGAAACCCGGAAGTGACGTCTGTGCGCAGAACCCACACCACCAAACCACAAACACGGACCCATAGTGGTTGGTCAAACACACTGCCACGCACCCCCAAAATGCCTGCTTTCTATACTACGGTCAGACTACGCATGTGCAGACTCTTGAACACGGACAAACCATTAGCACAGTCGGATGCCCCTCCACGAGAGCTTCAAAATAAGACCTCAGACGACACCATCGGACCACCAGGGGCTCACCTAGACCCCAAAATGTCTATTTCCATACCCTTTTCCCACAATTCCTGCTTGCGCATGCGCAGAATGACGTCAGTTCCACGTCACACCCATCCCGGCGGATGCTCCTTCACGAATGCTTCACATTGATACCTCATACTACTCCATCGGACCAAAACGTCTATTTCCATACTCTTTGTCTACTGCGCATGCGCAGAATGACGTCAGTTCCACGTCACACCCATCCCATCGGATGCCCTTTCACGAATGCTTCACTTTGACACCTCACTCGATCCAATCGGTACACTAGGGACCCCTCTCGCCCCTGAAGATTGCCGGAGAATTTGGGACTACTTTCTGTCCGTGGAGGCAGACCGCATCACCACCAGACCGCATCACCGCGGAGGAATACACACGCCCGATTGACGCAGACCGGAAATGACGTCATACCTGCGCACAACACTCCTGCGCACACCGCCACAAAATCTCATACCTGCACACACCCACTCCACAATTCCTGCGCATGCGCAGTGAGGCGCCACTGAGTCGAAATGCTCTTTGGTTACTACTATAACTGGATTATTTTCGACCTGTAGTTGCCAGACTTATCAAAAATGTAAGCATGGTGGTCCTTCTTTGAAATAGTATGAAAAACTTCTCCATATTTACACCAGTTACCAAACAGTATCTTCGGGTCTAGGTATACCTTTTATACCTTTATTTCCAGGGATTCTTTGTGAAATTAGTTGAAAGTTTGTATATCTCTCGTTTGTGAATTAAGAAATACTGAAGAAATGCCTGGGATCTCAACTAAAAATCAAAGTACTTAAAGTACTGATGTCGGGTTTACTTGCATCAGAGGAGTTTATTAGTCCCATATTTGGGAAGAATGGTCGTGTTCGCTTGACATAGGGAATCGTCCTCAAGCTGTTCGGTTTGAAGGGCCAAACTTTCACTTTTATCAAAGGGATATGAAATGGACCATTTTGTACAGCCTTCATGCTGAATTATAAGACCCGAAATAATGAAGGACTGCAGATGCACGAACACGGATTTATGGCTCACTAAAGTTGGTAAGTTGGCTTATTTTCGTATTTTTAGGCACTTTTCGGTGCGGATTTTCTCTTGTTACAAAAATAGGACACCTTTAACCAAAACCAATTTTAGCTATTTTGACCAACAAATAAGTCTAAATATGATTTTGGTTAAAGGTGTCATAATTTTGCAACGAGAATTTTGGAGAGAAAATGTCGACTGTAAATGCACCGAAAAGTGCAAAATACGGCAGGTTTGAACCACTGTAAGTCTGGTTGTGTTTGTCTGTAGGTCTTGATTATTCTTTATCTTTATCTATTCAAATGGTCAATTTGGTGCTTTTTAGACAAAAATTAGCCCCACCAGCTGTGTGTATCAAAAACGCATTGAGGACGATTCCCTATCTAAAGTGAAGATCATCTTTGTGATCTTGCACTATATATGAATCATAACTTTTGTTGTAAGGTAGCTTACCAAAGATTGAAAAATGTTCAAAAATATTAAAATTCATATTCGTAATAATAATTCATAAAGTGCCATATAGTTATAGAACAACCTCAAGAATATGTGTGTAAAGTTTGTGTATCCTGTAATTTTTGTATGGCTCCGTAAAGGACCATCGCCGATATTGGACAGATCCACATTTGTTTGACACACCGTGTACGTTGCTGTCCTCTCACCGTGACGGGACAACCACAGTTATAATCATCCAGTCTCAGCCAATGTTCACTAAATTTGCATTTTCCCGGCATCGGCAAAATTAGCCCAAAGCTAAATTCCAAACCAACGAACAATGGCGACTGCAATTTGACCAGTTCAAATGGCGACTGTTCTGATACGTAAATTAGTACAGATGTCAAGAGCGTGAGCCAATCAGCTGTCGACATTATGACCTCGACCAATACACGTCACAGAATATGAATATTAATTCAGCGGGAAACAGTCACGAGTTTAGTTCAACCAATGGACTACACAAAATATGTAAATGAGCTGTCTGACCTCGTTCCAATCTGGCGAAGGGTCACCAGCAAACACGTTTCACGGCTGTTTGGATTTTTATTCCGCAATAAATTTCGCTGAACTTCAGAGAATAACTTAGCTTTTTCCACTCATTTTCCCGGACTCTGTACATATATTTCCTCTGACTTTCCATGTCCTTTCAACGAAATTCCATTACTCTTAGCACCTGGAATTGCATGGCTTGTGCGAGGCCTGTTGTGAATGCTGTAAGGGGCATCAAATGAGAACAGTCTCCGGGCAGGAGATCAAAACTACACATGTGCAGAAGAAAAAAGAAAAACTGAAAAGTGATACTAATGTAGGGTTTACCCTTGGTAAACCCGACAAAAAGAAGAAAAAAAAAGTTTATAGTGATTTTTTTTTGAAAACTTCTGCTCAACCGACGTGTTGATGTTTTTTCGTCGAAATAGGCGATATTTTGTTGATTTGGAGCATACTATTCCATTCTCGGAGACGCACTGGGGTAGCTAAATAATATATACTCGTGAGGGCTATATATTATTTAGCTACACTGGGATCGATGTTTACTTTCCCGTTACTATGCAATAATTGAAAATGATGTGCGATAAGATGAACATTTACTTCCATGCTATGTTTTCTTCCTTTCTTTCCTTTTATTGTTTTTTCTTGTTTGTTGGTGTGTTTTTTTTGACCGGCCCACAAAAGCAACTCCCCCCCTTGTCTACGCCCTGACATATATTTGGGGGCACCAAAAGCCATCTCTAGCCCAAGTAGCACTCTTCACCGCCTGACATATATTTGGGGGCACCAAAAGCCATCTCTAGCCCAAGTAGCACCCTTCACTGCCTGACATCATTGAATATGACAGGCCAAACTTTTCGTAAAACATATTTCACCTTGGAGCGGTATCAATGGTTCTGTTGTGGCAGATATCAATATTTTGTTTACTTTTATCCTGATGTGAAATCCCTATGTGTATAGCTTCATAGGCGCATGGAGAGAAAGACAACTGATCTTGCTATGAATAGAAGGAAGTCCAAGACATAAATTGTGAAAACATTGATGATGTTCACCGTTATATTGCATGATATGGGGGAAGGTATTCTGCATGCATTTAGTTCAATGGTGTCCAGATAGCAATCCCTTATAATACGATATAAGATAATTCCAAGACTTTGTATCTTGGTATACAACTATATATGGTACATATAGTTAACTAATATACTGAACTAATTCAATAAAACACTCAGACAAAGAATTCAAATGAATTTTTGTTTTTTATTCTAGATCCGCTGGCAACAAACCCTTACTCGACTATTGAGGACAGAATTAAGATTAAGGTCTTGTGATCCACCTGAGTGGATTGTCACACACACACAGACATTTGTAATCTTATTGTGAGAACTACGAACATGATCAACATATTATTGTAAAGTTTATTTCTCTAGGATTTAAAATATGTGAATATATTTGTTGTGAGATTGACAGGTATGAAGTTATTCCAATTTATAGGCTTGTTTTTCATAAACTGCACATCCAATTTCAAACATTTTTTTTTTCGAGAAGTTTGAAATTTTCCATTAAATTGTTAACTTTGCAGGGGAGAACCCTTCAACAAAATATAGATGCACAGCAGTTTTTCAAAATTTGATCCAGATGTTTTTCTGTGGACTTTCATCATTTGCGTACACTTCGCCATCCATAAGATGGCTTGCGAATCGAGTGTCTCCATTATCGCGGAGCGATATCCGGTACTTTACCGTATTCTGTTCGGCCTTCATCCGGCGGAGAACAGACTCGAGAAATCTGATAAATTACAGGTTTTCATACCACTTCGGAAACAGATATTGCCTGGGCTTACAAAATATATAGGTATGAATAACTTTCGTATAATCCAAGAGTGGTATATCTGTAATTTTGAACAAGTAGGACATCACATGACTCGAAAATGGCAGGTTACGTTGGGGTTACGTCGATAGACTTTAGCTGATTGGCTGACGAAGTCACGTGGTATTGATTTCTGGAAATTCCCTTTTGCAGTTGCCGAAAGTAGGCTGAAAATGGATACACACGATCCCAGGGTCAGTCTTACCACGTATAGATGACCCAAATGGTTACAGGTTGGACTTTCATTCGAATAAAATTGAATAAAAAGTTCAGGTCACCCTTTGAACATTAATATCTCGGCAACCAGAATAACATCTAGGAAACCGCTTTTTTTATGGCACCATCCATACTTCAAAATATGGACTACCGTACTTATTTGCACTGTGGAAAACTATGAAATTTTCAAGCAGCTGAAACTTTCATGGCGAAAATTTCAATGTACCGATAATGCTTTTAGTAACTCATTACAACATGCATATCTACGTCTATATGCTAACATTTGTTTTAAAAAGAATACAGTTTTTTTTTTGCAATAACAAACCGTCATTGTTTGCATAATGTTGTAAAATCAGCAAGTTTCACAGAGATTATGTATATGGCAAATATATTAAAATGTGGGAAACAGGAAAACTGGAAAGCTGCATGATACAGGACCGAATTTCAATATATCCAGAAATTATTATCTCCTATCTCCATAGATAATCAGCCTTTCCCTGATATCAGCTTCAGATGGAGTAAGCATTGCGCGTGATTACCAGTAGTGCATTTTCATTGCTCCTAGCACTAGCTCTATATCTGACATATTTTCGAATTAAAGTTGCCAAAATATCCATTAGGAAAAGCACAATGGTCATTTCTTCAAATAGTAGGATAATATGATGCATGTTTACCAAAATAATACCAGTTATCATTGATTAAAACATGTCCCCACATTGTAGCACAGGGAGATATGAAATTAGACTACCAAGAAATTTGCAGGCGAGGCTCCGAGTCACACTTCACTGTGGATACTGTCTGAGGTCAATATCGGGAAAGGCCTATTGGCTCTATCTTCATTTTATCAAGTGAATTTCTGAGTTCCCACTTCGAACTTCCCTTGATATATATCTGGCCCGGCCGCTTCAATGTTCAAAGAACTTATAAACAGACACGAGACGTCACTGACCTCGAAAACATTTGAAATCCGAAATGGGTCGTACAAGAGCGTTATTGATTGGCTGACCTATA